>JAVTVY010017825.1:0-72354 GCA_036873755.1 Hanleya hanleyi | reverse complement strand
TGGGCCTCAGTCTGGTTCCCTGAGCCTCATTCTGGTCTCTTGGGCCTCCTTCTGGTCCCCCGAGCCTCCTTCTGATCCCTTGAGCCTCAGTTTGATTCCTGAGCCTCCGTTTGATTCCTGAGCCTCATTCTGGTTCCCTGGGCGTCAATCTAACCCCTTGAGTCTCACTGTGACCCCCCCTATCTTACATTACCATAACAGCCTGGGGACTGGGGTGTTCCATAGGGTATGCATTCACCCATGAAATCATTTGAATACTTTCCAAGAAACTATTGTTTATCTGTGCATTTCAAGTGTAAAAGATTTTCAACAAAATATCGAGCTGACATTTCTCAGAGCAGTGAAATTTGTAGCCCAAATCTTAAACCTGTTTCAATTCATGCCATTCAATCTCCGTCAGGAAGATGATACAACGTAGAAAACGGAAGTTAAAACTAAAAGTTAGCTCCCCTAGCGGAGAGTTGTCCGCCCCTAGGAGAACTCTCCCATCCCACTCCAGCAGGATTACTATAAAGGCTTTGCATCAGCCATTACTCATCCTCTATTCTCTGTTGTACCTCGACCAGTACACATCAGGAAGGAAGTGTTTATACAACCTGGGTTGTTGTTGTAACGACCCTCAGTATCCTTATCGGTTTTGACTTGTGTTATTTCTTGTCGGAAATTCTTTCATTATTGTCGGAAATTCTTTCATTAGTTATGTCTGAGATTCCGATATCTAATGCATGTAATTCGTGTGTGAAATGGTGGTCCAGTTTGGACGCCCACACGGTTTGGTTTTCTTGTAAAGAGTTGTGTTATCGGCGAAGTTCGCCGAGTGTATATTAGAGACCCGTTAGCGTGGGGAAATTTCGCCCAGGCTAGTCGGGCTTACCTTTGCAGGCGTCTGGCGACCCGTTTCTTTCGGAAGTCGACAGACGTCTGTTGGGAATTGCTTGTAATTGACCTGAATGCTATCGAAGTTACGTGATTACGTTGCAATTATATAAATGTTTCCCATTGTCTTAGTAATCAGAACTCGCCCGCCTCTATAAATATACTAGCGGGACGGTTCTACGTCTAGTTAGACAGCCTACATGTCTAGGTTTGGCTATGTATGCAGTCAAACCGGTTCCTTTGTCTACTTCGACAAAGACTGCTAACCTGTCGTGCCTTAGCAATCCATTGTTCTCGTCGGACAATGAAATGCAGTGGGTTCGCATATCATGCTCGACCTCTCCTTTGTCTTTTTGTTTTCACACTCCGTTACCTAAACGGAATAAACGTGTCTTGTCTGTTCGCAGTTCTAAATTCGTTTCTCGTTTTATGGTGGGTTATTCAGACCTACCATTGAGTGTCAAAATTGCTCTTGCGGTTTCGTTTATCGATGAATCAGCGATTCTATAATAGCGAAATGACATGTTACGGGACTTCAATTAGGATTGAGTTGGGGTGACAAATAGAAACATTTTTTATAAATGTTTAATTTGTATTGGAAATATACTGAAAGTATTCACATTGACGAGGATGGTCACAAGTGATGATCTAAAAGACAAACCATTATTTTCATCTCCTCAAATATTCTCAACTAGACTATTATCAGGTATGAGGTCAAACTGATAATGGTGGATTGAGACAGGTTGACTTGGTAACAGATAGAAACATTGTTTATAAATGTTTGATATTTCAATCAATTTCCATCGTTAAATATCCAATCTGTCGACGATTATTGCTTATTAAAATAGTGCATACTGCTTACGAAATCGGTGAGAATTAGACCGGGAATTCTAGTTCTATTTTTCGGCCCTCCCGTTCTCCGGTATGCCGTTCTCGTACTTCGACTCGGCGTTTGTTCCTACACCGGTCTCGTCGAGTTCATCTGTGATTCCTTTTTCTTCAGTGTAAAGTTAGGAACATACGTCAATGATGGTTTTTCGGATAATTTGGATGCGCTTTTAGCGTTGCTGCCGGATATGCCGTCTGCTTCGAATAATCCTCGTATTAAATGTCAGACGAAGGAATACTTCCTCGCCGTATGTTGTCTCACCTATGTCATTTTTGTCAATGGTTCGATGGTGATTAAATTAATATTTTGGGGATAATTTTCTTTCACATTTCTGTCTTGTCAAAATTTTGTTTGGGCAAATTTGTAGACTTCACATGGTCTGTTTTTCCATCTGCCATGTGTGTATTGTCTTCGGACGTACGTCGCGAAATAAATTGGCTCTTGTCGGAGTTTTCAAAATTCTTATATCTTGAAATTATTACCCGATATATTTTCTAAAGTCAATATTAATCTCGGGCTTATCTGATAACACAGTCCGGCGTGATGGAGACAATGTGTATTCAATATCACGTCTTCACACGAACAATGAGTTCGACCCGCTGTGTTTGGTGTGGGTTTTAACGGGCTCTCGCGACCTCGTTTTTATTGCTCAATTGGTGACAGATTCGTACTTAGTTCCCGGCATTTCTGTAAGTCTGCCTTTTAGTGCTGAGATTTGAAGGCCGATGGTGATCTCTACAATAAACGATCAGGTTTGGTTTCGTTGATTCATGAATTTTATGCATTGAGTTTGTGTATATCTCAAGTAGGGTTGTAAATAGTATCCTCATCGGCGGGGGGTTTTCGTTTCTTCCCGCCGGAGAGATCTGATACTTTGTTTGCAGCCGTCAAATTTTCATGTTGTTGTTGTTGTGTCTGTTCGGACTTGCAGTTTTGGTTGGTTCACCTTGGTCCTACCAAAATGTAATCTCTTGTTATATATTTCGGGATATTTGATATCCTGTATTCAAGAGAGTCCTGACAGAGGTTTTATGTCTTTCATACTGACATGAATATGAAGCATGATTGTTGCGTTTGTGTTACGTAACCACAACTCAACCCTATTTACTTCGACCCTGTGTCGCATCTTAATGAGCTTCTTTACTGATCTCTTTATGTAATTAAGGGTGTGTCGAACAACAATGAGATCACGTGCTGGTTTACGTGAGTGAGTAAACCTATTCACCCACTTATGCTGGTTTACGTGAGTGAGTAAACCTATTCACCCACTATGTGAAAGTGTGATTTTCTTGAAACACAATTGTCTGATTATTACATTGCTTGTTTTATTTCACACCATGTTGGTTCCATCTGTATACTGTATTACGCTTATAATTCAGATGGAGTTATGCACTAATTTTAATTTCTTCCATATGAGAAAATTTAAAATTACTAGCGTGAGTGGGAAGGTTTTGGCCGGCCAAGGATCAAGCCTAGTGACACGCGAGTCTTGAAGTCTTCTATGGTTTCTTTCTACCAGGTATGTATTACCGGTACAGTGTTCTTCTCGACAAATTGTTCGTGCTAGGTCATTTCAAATTATAAATTTTGAATAACCTCACTTTCCTGCCGGCGAGAGACTTAAATGTATTTCCTCTCTTCGGGAATTTAAAATTCTTTAAGGATCTTTCTTGGTTACCTGGAAAATCTTTGTTCTGGATGTCGGTTGTGTGACTATTTGGTTATTGATAGTAACATTGTTGTAAATGTTTTATATTCTCTCCATATAAAACTCCAGTACTGAATCTCATGTACAGGAGACAAATTACATCGGGAGAGGTCATAATGTAACCATGTTCATTGATACATTATTCATGTTCACTGACACAAAGATCCATAATCCCATTTATCTCATTGAGCTTACATTTGGTGATTAACGCTACAAACATTTAATATGTTCATCTCTACTGCGTTTAAAGAGAAGGAAATTATTATAATCGACTTCGGGGTTACTGTTGCAACGCCCTTCTGTTACGTCGTGTGCTTTTATAAGTTGTATCCTGCTCTATGATGAGCATGTATATACATTAAGTTGTTGTGAATGAGGAAATCACTACGTTGTTTATCATATACAACGTTTCTCGCATTTTCACATTACGCTTTCCTATTACACCTTGACGACATGTTCATTACACCGTCATGTGTCTCTCATACGCCTGTGCAATAACGCCGTTTGTCACGTCATTTCTTCATTTGCGAGTTGCATATTTTATATCCATTCATCGGCACTTCCTTTGATTCTCCATCGTCGATCGTCGGTGGGAGGGGAAGTCCGTTCGTTTGGCGTCAACTTTCCACTTGTATCAATTCCTCTCGGGTTTTTCACAATGTGATTTACTTAGGTTCGTCTTTACTCTACGAAGAGAGTTTTGTCCAGACCTTGCTGTTTCCGGTCTGGAGTTCAGAATATCAAAATTGTATTGGAATCAGCAGTATTTGGTTAAATACTGTTATATGGAATAGGTCTTTGGATTATGGACATGGATATTCTCTGAGGACGACGGCGGGATTGTGAATGACGGACTAGTCGCCTGTAATTGAATTCAGCACAGTGTTAACACAGAACCATGTTGACTTTATCACACTTACATTATGTTGAGATCCATTTACCTTAGGATTGTGCTTGATCAACACAATGTCTTCGTGGTGTACTTGTGGCACAGTTTTTCCGACTTTCTCCATCAAGTACTTTATTCCTATTTTAACCGTTACACCAATGGTTAGACTTTGACATTATGGTTCTGTCGTCAACCTTAAGGTTGTTTATTATATGTAGGATCTTACTCACTACGTTCCTATATTTGTCCTGGTGCCGAGGACGTGATCGTTCCCGACTCTATTTCCCTCGTAATTGACTTCATCCTTCACCTTCACCAGGATAGGGAGTTTCATATTAGCACCATGGAAGGCTGTCGATCTGCTCTGACATGAATTGAATAGGGTGTTACGTCTTACCTTGGGTTCCGACATTAGCCTTAACGATAATATCTCTGCTCTTATTCACGCCTTCGCATTACAGTCGCATTGTACTCGCCAACTGTTACCGAAATGGGATATCGGTGTGGTTCTGTGTGCTCTGATTATACCACCTTTTGAACCCTTAGAGTCCGCGTCTATAAAAACTGTGTTTTATAAGACGGCCGTCGTGGCGGCGTTTGCTTTGGCGTCCAGACTGTCTATACTTCATGCTCTTGAAAGATCTTCTATGTCCTGGACAGCGGATCGGTCCTGCATTTCTTTTCGGCCCATTCCTGAATTTATCGCCAAAATGACTCGAGGACGATCTTCTGCTATGTCCTGTTCGAGCCATCCGCCACTATCTTACTCGTGCCGATCCGTTCGCGGCTCTCGGCTACGGTTATTCTGTCCCTTCGCCTATCAGCAAGGCTTGACATTTAAAAAAAAAAAAGCCGCGTAGTTGAAGAAGACCATAAAATAGTCTTATCAATTGGCAGAAGGTAGATATACCGTTGACGCCCCACTACTATCTTCTGCTTCTTCTAATGTGATTCGTGCCATCGCTGCGTCATGGCATGTATGGAAGAACTGACCCCTTCATGACATTGTCCTGTCTTGTGCCGGAACAATTAACTCCACGTTCACCTATATCTGTCTGAGGGATATGACAGTGCAATCAATAGTGTGACCACGCTTGGGCCACTGTGGCTACCCAGCACGTTGTGAGTAATTTCAGAAAAGAGGGGGGGGGGCGGCAAAATGGTCACCATCGCAGCAAGACAGCCATCTTGCTGTATCATCTCATCTCATCTCATCTCAGTCATATTATTATTATTACATATATTATATGATAAGAGGCATCTCAGAAGGCAGAAATAAGTCAGTTGACCGGCCGTGGATTCTATAATCACCAATGAAGGCCTAACACTAGGATAGGGTTTACTCCTAACTGAAATTTGCTTCTGTTCTTCAGAAACTGACTCCCTTCTAGATGTCTCAGCTGGGTCACCTGTGCCTCAACTCACAAGACACGCGCTCCAGGCCTAGTGTCAACAGTAGTGAAGTAAGTACAGAGAGTTGAACAGAGCGCGGCTCACCCAGGGAGCAAGCTGCAATTCCAACGCATCTAAATTCATCACTCCTAGATATGGTGAGTTGTTCTCAAGAAGCTTGCGGTCTGAGAGTGGTGTGGACTTGGTGCCTTCCAAGGATGGGTTGCGTACGTCCCCCCTGACTTATGGTTGGACCAAGGATCTCCCTGTATGCAATGGCCGACAAACCCTAGTCATACAGAGTTCTACCAAGAGGACCTTCTTGTTGCCTTGGATGCCCGGGTTCCTGCGACTTGATGGAAATGTGAACCACATCACAAGCACAATTACATGGATGGAGACACTCAGATAAGTAAAACTGTATCAATTCCTTCAATTACCCTATGAGTCTGAGGCCAGGGTTAACTTGATCAGTAATAATGTCTCATATGTATACCCATGTTTGTGTCATTCCAGCGATTACTAGTCTACTAGGGGAGTTACCACAAGGCCGGGATTCCCGCCTCCATATGTTGGTACTGTGGCATGAATTGAAACAGGTTTAAGATTTGGGCTACAAATATCAAACATTTATAAACAATGTTTCTATTTGTTACCAAATCAAACCTGTTTCAATTTAATGGTCCCTCCCTCCCTCCGTCCCCTCATGCCGGCCGTAAACACTACAGGTCTCGGTAATTATAATGAGAATAGAGGGTGAGTAATGGCTGATGCAGAGCCTTTATAGTAATCCTGCTGGAGTGGGATGGGAGAGTTCTCCTAGGGGCGGACAACTCTCCGCTAGGGGAGCTAACTTTTAGTTTTAACTTCCGTTTTCTACGTTGTATCATCTTCCTGACGGAGATTGAATGGCATGAATTGAAACAGGTTTGATTTGGTAACAAATAGAATCATTGTTTATAAATGTTTGATATTTCATAAAAATCCACCCAAAACGTCACCAAATTGAAAATTGTCCTAACAATTTTGCATGTTGATTTACGATGTATAGCCCAGTCCCGATGTTACAACATTCCAAGCCTAATGTCATCTTGCTTTGAAAATAACAACATAATGGAAGGATATTGTCGTCATGTCCGTCCGTCAGTCACACCTTTCTCATTACCAAGATATCTTTAGAATGACTTACCCTAGGCACACCAAACTTGCAGTGCACATCCATATGCTCGTGACCCAGATCCCTATTGTATATGGACCCGATTGGTTGGAAACTTTGGCGGCCATCTTTAATTTATGCGAAACCATCACAGCTTTCTTGTTACCAAGATATCTTTAGAAAGACTTACCCTAGGGCAGCGCACCAAACTTGCCGTGCACATCCATATGCTTGTGACCCAGATCTCTATTATATATGGACTCGATTGGTTGAAAACATTGGTGGCCATCTTTAATTTATGCGAAACCATTAATCTTGTGTATCTCGGGTACCATTTCGCTGTTCAGTGTGAAACTTGGTATACATCATCGATGCATCAAGAAACTTCAAAGGAATGACCAAACCAGTTTCCCTGATTCGGTGGAAACCTTTATGTATCAAGAGACTTGCAATGAATAACCACATCAGTTCCTCTGAGTGGCGGGAAGAATTCACGGCCATCTTTAATGTATGCGAAATCATTAATGATTTCTACAGGTTAGGGCAATCCTGCTCTCTAATATGGAGGTAAAAAGGGTCGTTTTTGCCCAATAACTCTTGATTCCTAATTAACCAATGCTTCAAAACTTCAGGCACATTAATTTGTCTATTGTTCCATGCCCTAAAATTAATTTGCCAATTGAAGAACCAATCAATGTCATTTAAACAGCACGACAGACGTCCTATTATTATGCAAATTGGACGGTTTCACATGACAATTTATTTTTTTACTATCATTTGAAGCGGATATATAAATCTGTGTACGCCTGAAGAGGATTTTGCTGAATTCATTATGTGAACTGATTTATTGAGCAAAAACGACCTTTTTCACCTCCATTTTAGAGAGCGGGATTGCCCTAACCTGTTCTATCTCTGATACCGTTCAAGTGCTCGATGTAAAATTTAGTATACGTCATCGATACATCAAGAGACTTGTGATAAATGACAGTTCTGATTTCTCTGATTGGGTGGAAACCTTGGTGGCCATCTTTAATTTATGCATATCTCTTAATGATGTATATCTCTGATACAATCTCAGTATTGTATACAAAATTTGGTATACAGCATCGATGTATCAATAGACTCGCAATGAGTAACCACATCAGTTCCTCTGAGTGGCGGGAATGATGGGCAGCCATCCTTAATTTATGCAAAATCATAAAGTATTGCTTTAGTAACATACTGATTTTATGCAATTTAATTATTCTGCTTTTGCTTTGTCCCTGTGTCCATCCGTATGTCCATCCGTCCGTTACCGCTTTTTAGGCAAAACCGCTTGAGACACAACCACCAAATTTTGAACACTTATTTATCTAGTGCTAAATCAGACGCCTATCGAAATCGGCTCCCCTCGGCCCATATTTTACAGAGTTATGCCCCTTTACAGATATATTAATTTGATTCCCAAATCGTAAACCTGTTTCAATTCATGCCTATTAATCTCCGTCAGGAAGATGATACAACGTAGAAAACGGAAGTTAAAACTAAAAGTTAGCTCCCCTAGCGGAGAGTTGTCCGCCCCTAGGAGAGCTCTCCCATCTATTCCAGCTGCATTACTATAAAGGCTCTGCTCAAACCATTCTCGTCCTCTATTCTCTGTTGTACCTCGACCAGTACACATCAAGGAAGTGTTTATACAACCTGGGTTGTTGTTGTAACGACCCGCAGTATCCTTATCGGTTTTGACTTGTGTTATTTCTTGTCGCAAATTCTTTCATTATTGTCGGAAATTCTTTCATTAGTTATGTCTGAGATTCCGATATCTAATGCATGTAATTCGTGTGTGAAATGTTGGTCCAGTTTGGACGCCCACATGGTTTGTTTTTCTTGTAAAGAGTTGTGTTATCGGCGAAGTACTTGCGCCGAGTGTGTATTATGGGACCCTTTAGCGTGGGGAAATTATGCCCAGGCTACACGGGCTTACCTTTTGCAGGCGTCTGGCGACCCGTCCCTTTCGGAAGTCGACAGACGCCTGTTGGAAATTGCTTGTAAATGACATGAAAGCTAACGAAGATATCGTTGGAATTGGATTAAATGTTTCCCATGGTCTTAGTAATCAGAACTCGCCCGCCTCTGTAAATTTACCGCCTAGCGGGACGGTTCTACGTCTAGATAAATCACAGATTTTAGACAACCTACATGTACGGGTTTGGCTATGTATGCAGCCAAACCGGTTCCTTTGTCTACTTCGACAAAGACTTCTCTAAACCTGCCGTGCCTGAGCAATCCATTGTTCTCGTCGGACAAAAGAATGCAGTGGGTTCGCATATTATCTCGACCTCTCCATTGTCTTTTGGTTTTTCACACTCCGTTACCTCTAAACGGAATAAACATCGTCGTGTCGGTTTCTCCTTTGCGGGTTAAATCATAACGCAGTTCTAAATCCGTTTCTCGTTTTATGGTGGGTCGTTCGGACCTACCATTGAGTGTCAAAATTGCTGTCTTGCGGTTTCGTCTATCGATGAATCAGTGATTTTATAATAGCGGGAATGACATGTTACGGGACTTCAATTTTAGAGGATTGAGTTGGCATGAATTGAGACAGGTTTGATTTGGTAACAGATAGAAACATTGTTTATAAATGTTTGATATTTCAACCAGTTTCCATCATTAAATATCCAATCTGTCGGCGATTATTGCTAATTAAAATAGTGCATACTGCTTACGAAATCGGTGAGAATTAGACCGGGAATTCTAGTTCTATTTTTCGGCCTTCCCGTTCTCCGGTATGCCGTTCTTGTACTTCAACTCGACGTTCTCCTACACCACCACGCCGTTTGCCACGTCTTTCGGTCTCGCCTTCTTATATAGGTCACCACGTTCGTCAGTCGCAGACTCCGTTTCTTATCATGCGGTTGTCCACGATTTGTCAACCTCTCACTGAAGTTATATCACTCGTTCGCCCATTCCGGTCTCGTCGAGTTCATCTGTTGATTCCTTCTGTTCAGTGTAAAGTTAGGAACATACGTCAATGATGGTTTTTCGGATAAATTGGATGCGCTTTTAGCGTTGGTACCGGATATGCCGTCTGCTTCGAATAATGGTCTTCCTCGTATTAAATGTCAGACAAAAGAATGCTTCCTCGCCGTATGTTATCTCACCTATGTCATTTTTGTCAATGGTTCGATGGTGATTAAATTAATATTTTGGGGATAGTTTTCTTTCACATTTCTGTCTTGTTTCAAAATTTTGTCTGGGCAAATTTTTAGACTTCACATGGTCTGTTTTTCCATCTGTCATGTGTTTATTGTCTTCGGACGTACGTCGCGAAATTAATTGGCTCTTGTCGGAGTTTTTCAAAGTTCCTATATCTTGAAATTATTGCCCGACGATATTTTCTAAAGTCAATATGAATCTCGGGCTTATCGGATAACACAGTCCTGCGTGATGGAGACAATGTGTATTCAATATCACGTCTCCACACGAACAATGAGTTCGACCCGCTGTGTTTGTTGTGGGTTTTTACGGGCTCTCGCGACCTCGTTTATTATTGCTCAATTTGTGACAGATTTGTACTTAGTCCCCGGCATTTCTGTAAGTCTGCCTTTTAGTGCTGAGCTTTGAAGGCTGATTGTGATCTCTACAATAAACGAACAGGTTTTGTTTCGTTGATTCATGAATTTTATGCATTGAGTTTGTGTATATCTCAAGTTGGGTTGTAAATAGTATCCTCATCGGCGGGGGTTTTTCGTTTCTTCCCGCCGGAGAGATCTGATACTTTATTTGCAGCCGTCAATTTTCATGTTGTTGTTGTTACTTCTGTTCGGACTTGCAGTTTTGGTAGGTTCACCTTCATACATTCAGTTCCTTGGTCCTACCAAAATGTAATCTCTTGTTATATCGAGTATTATTACGTTGATTTTGATATCCTGTGTTCAAGAGAGACCTTACAGAGGTTTTATATGCCTTTCATGCTGACATGAATATGAAGCATGATTGTTGCATTTGTGTTACGTAACCACAACTCAACCCTATTTACTTCGACCCTGTGTCGCATCTTAATGAGCTTCTTTACTGATCTCTTTATGTAATTAAGGGTGTGTCGAACAACAATGAGATCACGTGTTGGTTTACGTGAGTGAGTAAACCTATTCACCCACTCACCCTTGTTTATTGTGAAAGTGTGATATTCTTGAAACACAATTGTCTGATTATTACATTGTGATTTGTTTTGTTTCACACCAAGTTGGTCCCATCTGTATACTGTATTACGCTTATAATTCAGATGGAGTTATGCACTAATTTTAATTTCTTCCCTATGAGAAAATTTAAAATTACTAGCGTGAGTGGGAAGGTATTGGCCGGCCAAGGATCAAGCCTAATGACACGTAAGTTGTGAAGTCTTCTATGGTTTCTTTCTACCAAGTATGTATTACCGGTACAGTCTACTAGAGCATCAAACTGCTTTTTAGTAATGTTCTTACTGTTCTTCTTCTCGACAAATTGTTCGTGCTAGGTCATTTCAAATTCTAAATTTTTGAATAACCTCATTTTCCTGCCGGCGAGAGACTTTAAATGTATTTCCTCTCTTCGGGAATTTAAAATTCTTTAAGGATCTTTCTTGGTTACCTGCAAAAATTCTTTGTTCTGGATGTCGGTTGTGTGACTATTTGGTTATTAATAGTAACATTGTTGTAAATGTTTAATATTCTCTCCATATAAATCTCCAGTACTGAATTTCATGTACAGGAGACAAATTACATCGGGAGAGATCATAATGTAACCATGTTCACTGACACATTATTCATGTTCACTGACACAAAGATCCAAAATCCGATTTATCTCATTGAGCTTACATTTGGTGATTAACGCTACAGACATTTAATGTGTTCATCTCTACTGCGTTTTAAGAGAAGGAAAATTATTACAATCAACTACGGGGTTACTGTTTGCAACGCCCCTCTGTTACGTCGTGTACTTTTATAAGTTTGTATCCTGCTCCATTATGAGCATGTATATTCATTAAGTTGTTGTGAATGAGGAAATCACTACGTTGTTTTTCAAATACAATGTTTTCTCGCATTTTTCACATTACGCTTTCCTGTTACACCTTGACGACATTTTCACTACGCCGTCATGTGTCTCTCATACACCTGTGCGTCGTTCTCTTACATCGGTTAGACATTTCCGGTACGCCATAACGCCGTTTGTCACGTCATTTCTTCATTTGCGAGATGCATATTTTATATCCATTCATCGGCACTTCCTTTGATTCTCCATCGTCGGTCGTCGGCGGGAGTGGGAGTCCGTTCGTTTGGCGTCACCCTTCCACTTGTATCAATTCCTCTCGGGTTTTTCACATTGTGATTTACTTAGGTTCGTCGTTACTCTACGAAGAGAGTTCTTTTCAGACCTTGTTGATTCCAGTCTTGAGTTCAGAATATCAAAATTGTTTTGGAATCAACAGTATTTGGTCAAATACTGTTATATGGAATAGGTCTTTGGATTATGGACGTGGATATTCTCTGAGGACGACGGCGGGATTGTGAATGACGGACTAGTCGCCTTTAATTAAATTCAGCACAGTGTTGTTAACACAGAGCCATGTTGACTTTATCACACTAACATTATGTTGAGATCCATTTACCTTAGGACTGTGCTTAATCAACACAATGTCTTCGTGGTGTACTTGGGGGACAGTTTTTCCGACTTTCTCCATCAAGTACTTTATTCCTGTATAGACCGTTACACCAATGGTTAGACTTTGACATTATGGTTCTGTCATCAGCCTTAGGGTTGTTTATTATATGTAGGACCTTACTCACTACGTTCGTTTTTGGGTTCGGTCTCTACAGCGGATTTATTTGTCCTGGTGCCGAGGACGTGATACCGTTCCCGACTCTATTTCCCTCGTAATTGACTTCCTCCTTCACCTTCACCAGGATAGGGAGTTTCATATTAGCACCATGGAAGGCTATCGATCTGCTCTGGCATGAATTGAATAGGGTGTTACGTCTTACCTTTGGTTCCGACATTAGCCTTAACGATAATATCTCTGCTCTTATTCACGCCTTCGCATTACAGTCGCGTTGTACTCGCCAACTGTTACCGAAATGGGATATCGGTGTGGTTCTGTGTGCTCTGATTATACCACCTTTTGAACCCTTAGAGTCCGCGTCTATAAAAGCTGTGTCTTATAAGACGGCCGTCGTGGCGGCGTTTGCTTTGGCGTCCAGACTGTCTGTACTTCATGCTCTTGAAAGATCTTCTATGACCTGGACAGCGGATCGGTCTTGCATTTCTTTTCGGCCCATTCCTGAATTTATCGCCAAAAATGAGTCTGTTCGTTCAGGTCCGTGCGCTCAACGTTCGTACTCCATTCCTGCGTTGTCAGACTTTGTACATGGCCTCGAGGACGATCTTCTGCTATGTCCTGTTCGAGCCATCCGCCACTATCTTACTCGTATCGATCCGTTCGCGGCACTCGGCTATGGTTATTCTGTCCCTTCGCCTGTCAGCAAGGCTTGACATTTAAAAAAGCCGCGTAGTTGAAGAAGACCATAAAATAGTCTTATCAATTGGCAGAAGGTAGATATACCATTGACGCCCCACTACTGTCTTCTGCTTCTTCTAATGTGATTCGTGCCATCGCTGCGTCATGGCCTGTATGGAAGAACTGACCCCTCCATGACATTGTCCTGTCTTGTGCCTGAACAATTAACTCCACGTTCACTAATATCTGTCTGAGGGATATGACAGTGCAATCAATAGTGTGACCACGCTTGGGCCACTGTGGCTACCCAGCACGTTGTGAGTAATTTCAGAAAAAGAGGGGGGGGGGGGCGGCAAAATTGTCACCATCGCAGCAAGACAGCCATCTTGCTGTATCATCTCATCTCATCTCATCTCAGTCATATTATTGTTATTACATATATTATATGATAAAAGGCATCTCAGAAGGTAGAAATAAGTCAGTTGACCGGCCGTGGATTCTATAATCACCAATGAAGGCCTGACACCAGGATAGGGTTTACTCCTAACTGAAATTTGGTTATGTTCTTCAGAAACTGACTTCCTTCTAGATGTCTCAGCTGGGTCACCTGTGCCTCAACTCACAAGACACCTGCTCCAGACCTAGAGTCAACAGTAGTGATGCAAGTACAGAGAGTTGAAAATTGCGCAGCATCACCCAGAGAGCAAGCACGGCAATTCCAACGCACCCTTCATCACTCCAAGTATGGTGAGTTGACCTCAAGAGGCTTGCGGACTGAGAGTGGTGTGGACTTTGTACCTTCCAAGATTCGGGTAGTGTACGCCCTCCCCTTACTTACGGTCGGACCAAGGATCGCCCTGTATGCAATGGCCTGTGGCTCTTTTCCCCCCCTAGTCATACAGTGCCTACCAAGGGGACCTATCTTGTTGCCGATGGCGCCCGGGGTATCCTACAACTTGGTGGAATTGTGTACCACACCACGAGCACAGCTACATGGATGGAGACAATCAGAAGATAAGTAGAACTGTATCAATTCCTTCAATTACCCTATGCGTCTCTGACCAGGGTTAACTTGTTGAGTAATAATGTCTCAGATTTATACCCATGTCTGTGTCGTTCCAGCGATTACTAGTCTGCTATGGGAGTTACCACGAGGCCGAGATTCCCGCCTCCATATGTTGGTACTGTGGCATGAATTGAAACAGGTTTACGATTTGGGAATCAAATATCAAACATTTATAAACAATGTTTCTATTTGTTACCAAATCAAACCTGTTTCAATTTGATTGACCCTCCCTCCGTCCCCTCATGCCGGCCTTAAACACTACAGGTCTCGGTAATTTCAATGAGAATAGAGGACGAGAATGGTTTGAGCAGAGCCTTTATAGTAATGCAGCTGGAATAGATGGGAGAGCTCTCCTAGGCGCGGACAACTCTCCGCTAGGGGAGCTAACTTTTAGTTTTAACTTCCGTTTTCTACGTTGTATCATCTTCCTGACGGAGATTAATAGGCATGAATTGAAACAGGTTTGATTTGGTAACAAATAGAAACATTGTTTATAAATATTTGATATTTCTATACCTGTCCTATATGCTTGAATGTAACCAACTACATCTGCAGAACTGTGTTCGATATAGCTATTATATTTTGAAAACATATTCCTACGAAGTAGGCTACAGATCGCAATGAGTCAGTGAGTCCATACGAATCCTTTCGTCGGCAAAATAAGGAGAACCATTAACATTAGAACCTTGATTTTTGGCATGAACGTGCATTAGGGCATTGTTACCAGCAAGTTCTGAGCTGATCGAATTCTGATGAAAATTTGATTTATAATTATTTTTTTTTCGTTATTTATTGTTAGCTCAGCGAGTGCACTGTCATGCCCATTGGGAACCCTTGGCTGTATTCTTCTCTGTGACTTTTAAGCGCCTGGGACTAACTTCGGCCGCCCAGCACTAAAGCAAAACAAAAAATGATGCGCCCAGCTCTCGAAAATATCAGTAACTTTAATGGTACTTGCCAAAATATGTCGGCATTATACGTTTCAAGGTAGCTCCACCATGTTTTCCCTCATAGTCCATGCCATGCTTCCCGAACATCTGCCGTAAATTGTTGGAAATATTCGGGAACCCTCGTGATCATGCTGGTCGCTGTTAGCCTGTGATATTGCGGAAGGCTACCGAAATACCATGAATCTCGCGTCAGGCGAGCTGTATATGCCACGATGCATGAAGGAAGCAAATCATTTGATCGGAGAATGGAGGTTGTTATTTTTAGCCTAACTTGCAGTGTAATGTTGACAGACATTCCGATACCACACACATTCCGATAGTAGGCCTATCCGTTTTCACTCATTTGCTGGTCTTGGAATTTCGTTGAGATTGAAGGCATGTTATACTGCACGTTTTATATATCCAGCCTATACAACATTGCACCATTTCTTCAGTTCAGTCATTAGTTAAAAAATGTTCTACCTCAAAAAGAAATAAAAAATGGCTGGATTTTATGAGAGAAATTACTAAATTTAAACACAACAATGACCCTATTATATGTTATTACTGAAGAAATCGATAATAAAATCATCGTTGTGTTTTAAATTCAGTAACCTATAACCACTTGTTTATTTTGTTCGTGTGTGCTTTATTGTTCATTGATTATTATTATGTACTCTCTTCAGATGAGGTACCTTGAAGTTGAATGCCAAATAAATATATCCATGGAGAATGGCTCTCTAGTGATGCCTGATTTGATTGCATTCTTGTATCTTGCATTCTAGCAAATCTCTGATCTTGACCTTTCTCACTTCAAATTTGTGTTTCTTATCCAGTTTCCTGTCTTATTTAGGACTACAAACATTTACTTCTCAACTGCTCTGACAGAGCATCATTCCCTACGCTAATTTAAGAAAAATCGCCTAATGCCGAGAAGGGGGGGGGGGGGGTCCTCGGACTCTCCCCCCAACACTTCGTGCTGTACTGCTGGGCTGATCATTCTCCAGGGTCACTGTCAATTAGAGACGCTATATAAATTCTCTCATGGTAGCACACAGGGCCCCCAAGTCATCTCTCGAGTACACACTTAAATTATCTCAAACCCTATTTCGTAGGTCCAGTGACGTTAGTCACACTGCCATGTTTATATTGTTGTATTCTAGAAGCCAACAAAAATTACTCGCCTCGGCCCTTATTTCACAGAGTTATGCCCCTTTTCGGGTGTCATTATCTCTGATTTTGTGATATATGCTTAAATATAACCATGTATATATAATTAACTGTGTATGAGGAAACTTTTTTATCCAGTTGTAGTCTAGATACCTACAGAAAAATAGTTGTCTCGGCCAGTATTTTATGGAGTTATGCCCCTTTCGGATGTAATAATCTCCGATTTTGTGATCTGTAGTTCAATGTACAATGTACAAGTAATATCTGAAGGTACTAAATTTTGGAAACTTATTTATCTTCTTGTATTCTTACATCTTGGCCTCTGGGTATTGTCGCCATGTATGTCCGACCGTTACCACATTTTAGGCAAAACCGCTGCAGAAACAATCACCAAATTCTTAACATTTATAATATCTAGTGCTAAGTCAGATGCCTATCGAAACTGGCTCCCCTCGGCCCATATTTTACAGAATTATACCCCTTTACAGGTATATTAATTTCTGTTTCTGTCTTATATGCTCGAATGTAACTAACTGTATCTGCAGATCTGTAATACTTAGCATGCTTAGTTCTATACTCCATACATTGATCTGTTGATACATCCATACACTGCAAATCGTAAATTACCTTTAATAGCTTGATCCCAATTCACACTACACATGAGTCTCAATCACTTGGGAAGCTGAGGGTTTTTGATTAGATCAATCTCATGTTCTCCTAAACTAAGCCTCGCCCGACCTCCTACCCTCCTATATTCATGGGGCCTACACCATGCTACATTTATTCAACCCATCCACTACCCTCGGGAACATGTCTTCACCCGCAGGGCATTGAACCCCATCCTCTATCTCCTTAACCATGCCCTGCCTGACCCCATACCCTCATATATTCCAGGAGCTTACACTACCCTCGGGAACATGTCCCCACCCCCGGGAATCAAGCCCCACCCTCTATCTCCTAAACCGAGCCTCGCCCGACCCCATACCCTCATATATTCCAGAAGCTTACACTATCCTCGAGAGTATGGTTCCACCCCCGGGAATCAAGCCCCACCCTCTATCTCCAAAACTAACCCTCACCCACAACGTCCTACATGTACATGTAGCTATATTGCATTCGAGATTATTTATCCAATATATCTTGGCAGGAAGTTGAAATTTGTGTGTAGCCTGTAATGTTGGTGTAATAGATTGTTGGACAGTTCGGAAATCGGCCATGTTTCCTTCCCATCATGCAATGCGCACCACGAGTAACTTTAGCTCACCGTAATGTAGTATAGGCAGCAGCAAGAAATAAATAAATTTCCCTTATGCCTTGGCTCTTTGAACGTTTCAGAATAATTCTTTAGATCTTTATCACTCTTTTGAACCTCTGGACTAGTTCGGATGGCTTGTATAAATGGATCTACAGCCAAAAAAAATTCACTTCCAGTACTGGAGCCACCGGAGATGTCCTGTTGAACTCGTGAAGCATGGGCGACAACTCTTGTTGTACCCATCTTCATGCAGGCGTCCTTTGAAACTGTCCAGGGATGTATTTTACCACCCCTCTATGAATAATTGCAACCCCCAAAAGGGTTCGACCATGTTCCATAAACTTCCCTTGATAGCCCTCAACTATAGTCTTTTCTATTGTATATGTTGCAGGTACAAGAATTCCAGAAGCTGCTATTATGGTGTTAGACATCATTGAGAAAGGACCTCCGTCAAAGAAGAGATCGCAAGCTGCTTAGACTACACAGATCCAAGGTTATAAGCAATGATGAAAGTGCTCTCCTGTGGTTCACAAGGAACTGTACAGGCCTTGTTTTTCGTCGGAATTCACGGGAATCCAAATAGATTCTCGCAGCACAGCTTCACGGGAATCCAGTGCTATCATTTCCATACAGATTGATAAAATTTTATGGGAATCTGCTGGATTCCCGCAAATTATTTTGCGGGAGTGCTGACGGGAATCGGATTCCCGGATTCCCGTGGAAAAACAAGCCCTGCTGTAACAACTGACCTAGAGTATGGTGTGAAAATCTGTGCTTCATAGTGTTAACTTTAGAAGCTGTAAATAGTGTAATTTCCTCCAGCCCAGTGCAAGGTCTCAAATCACCTGTGGGTGGGCTGAAAACCGAAACTGTTGATTTCGCCCATTATTAGACCTACTCACAAGAGTATTCATCTGGGCCGCTGAAAATATCGAAATTTCAGTTTAATTTTAGTGGGGGATATGCAGTTTTACAGGGCCTGATATAGACTTTTAGTTTGAGCACCCAATTATGCGATGCGGAGCCTGGCAAGACATTGTGAGAAAGGCCACAGTGCAGGACTACCATTACCCATGGAAGCTCTTATCATTACCCATGGAAGCTCTACCATTACCCATGGAAGCTCTAACATTACCCATGGAAGCTCTACCATTTACCCATGGAAGCTCTACCATTACCCATGAAAGCTCTACCATTACCCATGGAAGCTCTACCATTACCCATGGAAGCTCTAGGAGTATTAAATGCTCTCAAGTATAGCCTGACAACTGGATATTTAGCAACATTACTTGCAGTTCTGTTGCATTCTCCATGTTCAGAAAAGTAAATTTTTTTTAAACATTTGCTATGTTTGCCCAACTAGGCATCCAAAGTGGTTAAAATGTGTTCAAACGACCTGAATCAGGCCTGGTGTTTCTGGTTCGTTTTTCAACTGAAGTTGGTGAGCGGTTTGTCATCATTCATGTCGCTCCCCAAGGTTGTGCAATAAGCCAATCACAACCAATTTTGCCTTTTCTACTTGAAAATTAATTTGCATTGACTACTCAGCTATGTGCCACCTACCATGCCTACTTGAGATGGCCTCTTGATATTCACTTCTGACAAACCTGGACTAACCGGAGCCATTTCCAACATTTAATCCCTTTGATCTGTGTCGAGAACATTTACAACATGCCCTGTCTGGGTACGTTGCCTTGTTTGTCCACCATTGACCATCTTTGTCAGACGTATATCCATACGGAGTACACATGCGCCTATATTTTATTACAAAGGGGCGGGATTTGTATAATTTCACCCAGCTAGCCACCTGATTGGATGATAGATTATGAGTTGTGATTGGCTCTCACAGGATTTAAATAGCTCCAGCATGTCCAGTGGCTGATAATATTTCAGATATTACTTCTGAGCTCACTAAGATTGGTTTGGATAAAAAGTCTATGTGAATTTCACTATGGAGACTAGGCATTATGGGAAGCAGCTGAAAAGCATTTTTTTTCAAGAGGATTACAGGACAATTGTTCGAGTTACATGGAACTCAATAATGAAGATATTATAAAGTGTCTGAAAATGCTCAATGTTTATATAATTGTGATCGATAGCTTTGTGATTGCCATAAGATAGTTTTAAAAACCATGTTGTAAATAACTATACACACAGCCAAATTCTCACTGCATGGAACTCTGTAGTGTCTCTTGTTCTCCGTGTTGTTCAGTTACCCTGTGGTTTGGGAAGGTAGATGAGTAGTTAAGATGTAAATGCCGCATTCGACAATCATTGTTATATCACGACGTTCGAGTCCTTTTACTTTTCACGCCCGGGGACCCCATGGGTGCCCCAGTTAGTCGCTTCTTACAACTGTAGTACAGTTGCCAATGGATTGGTACATTGCAGTTCTGGTCGGTCAAAATTTGCCTGTGTATAGGTGTTTGTGACATTATAAACCATATATGATCTGTTAGTATGTAAATTTGCTTGTAATTCATTTAACCCTTTGAACCCGACAGATTTAGATAATGTATATACCCAAAAAGCCACATTTGCAGCCTTTGACGTCAGAACCTACTATTCAGCCAATCAGATAACATTTTAAGTCTTCTCCGCTTCACAGGTATAGTTTGGCCGCCCAAGTCCAAAATAGATCCTCTGCCACTCGTAAAGTTCCCAAGGGTTGAACAACACTGTTCAGATTATGTATATACCTGCAGCTGAGAGCTAGGCTTCTGACAAAATTGTTATCTCTATTTTAGCGGGGAGCTCAGGATAAGGTGTTCAAAAAATCTCGGGTTCAAAGGGTTAAAGCAACATGTACTTGTTGCTCTGTGTTTATACTTTATGCAAGCCTATTATATCCAGGACCTGGATAACAAAGTTTATACTAGGCTATGCATTGTTTCAAATGCTTGTGTCAAACATAGACTGCAACATGTTGGGTCCTTTGTCAAATGACTGCAGTTGCCAACTTATCTTTTGTGCATATGGTAATTCCTCTAATAAATTGATCACCGAAAGTGATATTTGAGGTGATATAACAGTGGGGTGATCGATTTATTGCAAATCAGGTAAATCCGAAATTCGAATAATAAACCATCAATGCCCCCTTCAAATTCAATTTTACCAGAGAATGAACCAGCAACGGTCCAGTTTCCAGCACCACAATTGTTTCAAATTCTAGTCACGCATTCAATTTTATTGATAAAAACTTTATTAAATCTAGTTTGTGATGTTTGTAAAATAAACTAAGCAGTTTGAGAACACTGGAATTCCGTCTGTGGCCATGCTGCCATGCTTATAGTGACAACAGTCGAGAAGCTTCTTTTACTCATTCGTCTAACATGTGCACTAAGGTTCGCGATCTAGTTGATGGACTATTTTTAGCTTTCTGCGAATTAATTTTGACATCGTTGACATCACCAACGCTTCAAAAATTGAGTTTTTGTGAAAAATAATGTCCTAATAAATTGTATACTTTTTATGTTTTTTTTATGATCACTTTTCATTTTTTGAGATATCCATACCATTGTTATGGTAGTAAAACATGTGCAGATTAGCATTGCATGTGATCACATTTTTATTATAAACGGGATCTACTAATTATTACAACTTCCGATCATATTTTTCTCCAAAAATCATGGGTGATCGATTTCTGATAGGGTAATCGATTTATTAGAAGAATTGCCATACTTTAATACGAACCTCACGCAAACAAAGCAGCTCTGGATGCATATCCTGCATGGAGCAGTCAACTCTGTGACTACTGTGATTTATCATTCTTGATCTGATTGCAGCTTTATTTGTTTTATACATTATTATAGATTTATATGGCAATCTCTGTTCTGTTGAGTACAGAGGACTCAAATTGGTTGTTTCTTGTACAGGACATATTTATCGGATGGTATTAAAAGATAGTGCCACGGCACTGTAGCTCATCTGGCTGTAACTGGAGAAAGTAGCTATAAGACTTTTTTTCTAAAGAACTGCAATAGATGAGTTTCTAACTTGTGTTGTCCCCCTGAACACTAAATGATCCATGCAGTAATTTCCTGAGATTTCATGATAACAAAGTTTCATGGGAAATTCAAGATGTGGCCATATTGGATTTTCGAAATGGACCAACAAAGGTATCTTGCACAACTGGACCACAAGGGAAACCTGTGTATCCAATTTGACAAAGACCCATGCTGTAATTTCCTGAGCATTCACGATAACATTTCATGGAAAAATTCAAGATGGCCGCCTGGTGGCCATACTGGATTTTCCAATCGGACCAGAAAAGGTATCTTGCACAACTAGACCTCAAGGGGAACCTGTGTATACAAATCAAATTTGAGAAAGATCAATGCAGTAGTTCCTGAGAAATCGCGATAACAAAGTTTCATGTGAAAATTCAAGATGGCTGCCTCGTGGCCATATTGGATTTTTGAATTAAATCACAAAAGGTATCTTGCACAACTAGACCCCAAGGGGAACCTGTGTACCAAATTTGAGAAAGATTCATGCAGTACTTCCTGAGAAATCACGATAACAATGTTTCATAGGAAAGTCCATATTGGATTTTCAGATCCGATAATTCATGCAGTACTTCCTGAGAAATCACGATAACAATGTTTCATAGGAAAGTCCATATTGGATTTTCAGATCCGATCACAAAAGGTATCTTGCACAACTAGACCCCAAGGGGAACCTGTCTACCAAATTTGAGAAAGATCCATGCAGTAGTTCCTGAGAAATCACGATAATGTTTCATGGGGAAATGCAAGATGGCCGCCTGGTGGTCATATTGGATTTTTGAATCGGACCGAAAAAGATATCTTGTACAACTAGACCCCAAGGGGAAGCTGTGTACCAAATTTGAGAAAGATCCATCCAGTACTTCCTGAGAAATCAAGATAACAATGTTTCATTGAGAAATCCAAGATGGCCGCCTGGTGGCCATATCGGATTTTTGAATCAGACCACAAAAGGTATCTTGCACAACTAGACCCCAAGGTGAACCTGTGTACCAAATTTGAGAAAGATCCATGTTGTAGTTCCTGGGAAATCGCGATAACAAGGTTTCATGGGGAAATCCAAGATGGCCACCTGGTGGCCATATTGGATATTCAAATTGGACTAAAGTACACATGTTGTACAACTAGACCCAAAGGGGAACCGGTGTACCAAATTTGAGAAAGATCCATGAAATAGCTACACAATAGCAAAGAGAGAATGGCATTCCAATTGGAACTCCTCCCGATAATGATCAGAACAGCAAACTGGGCATGGTGAACCCCATTTAGATCACTGGCATACTTTTGGAACTCTGCAGAGAAAGAATAGATTATGGCATGCCATACAATAGCACAGAGGGTATGCCATTCCAATTGGAACTCCTGACAATACTGATCAGAACTCCAAATTGGGCATGGTGTATCCCATTTAGATCACCAGCATTTACCATTCCTATCAAGGAACTTGTGCCCTAATTGGTGATAAATAAAAATTGTACTTAATTAGGTTAGAGATAACTACTTCTCTAACATGGAGGTAAACAAGTTGTTTTTGATTGAGAACTTGAATGTAGACAAGGAAGCTTCTTCAAATTTTTTTTATCCTTTTGTTCATTCTATATTTTACAACCAGAGATTTGCAGGAAATGCCAACTTTATTAACCTTCAAACTACATTTGCAACGGTGAACAGTTAATTTTTTAATGCAGTTATCTTAGCTAAAATAGACATTTTACAATAGAGAAAAAGTATAAAATGTTTATCATCTGGCATTTGCCGACACATAGCGGTGGACTGTGGTTAAGAATGTCGTACAAAAATTGTGCCATATTTTGACGACTGATACATCTAACAGAGAAAATAGAGATGCTAAGTTCATATATTCATGTTAGCGGGTATATTTATTTGTACATATCATTCTGATAGTTCCGGTATATTCCTGTCAACCTCGGGGTTCATACGCCTCATGGAAAGTACTTAAAACTCCTGGAATTCAATTCCTAACCTGGAAAGTCCTGGAAAATGCTTAAAAATAAATTTGAACGTCTGAAAAATTCTGGAACAAGTCCACTTTCATCTTCTGGGAGAACCAGCAATCTGATGCCAAGCATTACTGTGACAAAATTTGTTCCTTAACTATGTTAATTTGCTCATCTTTATTGTGAGTTATATTGCGAAATTAATTGGCTCTTGTCGGAGTTTTTCAAAGTTCCTATATCTTGAAATTATTGCCCGACGATATTTTCTAAAGTCAATATGAATCTCGGGCTTATCGGATAACACAGTCCTGCGTGATGGAGACAATGTGTATTCAATATCACGTCTCCACACGAACAATGATTTCGACCCGCTGTGTTTGTTGTGGGTTTTTACGGGCTCTCGCGACCTCGTTCGCCCATTCCGGTCTCGTCGAGTTCATCTGTTGATTCCTTCTGTTCAGTGTAAAGTTAGGAACATACGTCAATGATGGTTTTTCGGATAAATTGGATGCGCTTTTAGCGTTGGTACCGGATATGCCGTCTGTTTCGAATAATGGTCTTCCTCGTATTAAATGTCAGACAAAAGAATGCTTCCTCGCCGTATGTTATCTCACCTATGTCATTTTTGTCAATGGTTCGATGGTGATTAAATTAATATTTTGGGGATAGTTTTCTTTCACATTTCTGTCTTGTTTCAAAATTTTGTCTGGGCAAATTTTTAGACTTCACATGGTCTGTTTTTCCATCTGCCATGTGTTTATTGTCTTCGGACGTACGTCGCGAAATTAATTGGCTCTTGTCGGAGTTTTTCAAAGTTCCTATATCTTGAAATTATTGCCCGACGATATTTTCTAAAGTCAATATGAATCTCGGGCTTATCGGATAACACAGTCCTGCGTGATGGAGACAATGTGTATTCAATATCACGTCTCCACACGAACAATGAGTTCGACCCGCTGTGTTTGTTGTGGGTTTTTACGGGCTCTCGCGACCTCGTTTATTATTGCTCAATTTGTGACAGATTTGTACTTAGTCCCCGGCATTTCTGTAAGTCTGCCTTTTAGTGCTGAGCTTTGAAGGCTGATTGTGATCTCTACAATAAACGAACAGGTTTTGTTTCGTTGATTCATGAATTTTATGCATTGAGTTTGTGTATATCTCAAGTAGGGTTGTAAATAGTATCCTCATCGGCGGGGGTTTTTCGTTTCTTCCCGCCGGAGAGATCTGATACTTTATTTGCAGCCGTCAATTTTCATGTTGTTGTTGTTACTTCTGTTCGGACTTGCAGTTTTGGTAGGTTCACCTTCATACATTCAGTTCCTTGGTCCTACCAAAATGTAATCTCTTGTTATATCGAGTATTATTACGTTGATTTTGATATCCTGTGTTCAAGAGAGACCTTACAGAGGTTTTATATGCCTTTCATGCTGACATGAATATGAAGCATGATTGTTGCATTTGTGTTACGTAACCACAACTCAACCCTATTTACTTCGACCCTGTGTCGCATCTTAATGAGCTTCTTTACTGATCTCTTTATGTAATTAAGGGTGTGTCGAACAACAATGAGATCACGTGTTGGTTTACGTGAGTGAGTAAACCTATTCACCCACTCACCCTTGTTTATTGTGAAAGTGTGATATTCTTGAAACACAATTGTCTGATTATTACATTGTGATTTGTTTTGTTTCACACCAAGTTGGTCCCATCTGTATACTGTATTACGCTTATAATTCAGATGGAGTTATGCACTAATTTTAATTTCTTCCCTATGAGAAAATTTAAAATTACTAGCGTGAGTGGGAAGGTATTGGCCGGCCAAGGATCAAGCCTAATGACACGTAAGTCGTGAAGTCTTCTATGGTTTCTTTCTACCAAGTATGTATTACCGGTACAGTCTACTAGAGCATCAAACTGCTTTTTAGTAATGTTCTTACTGTTCTTCTTCTCGACAAATTGTTCGTGCTAGGTCATTTCAAATTCTAAATTTTTGAATAACCTCATTTTCCTGCCGGCGAGAGACTTTAAATGTATTTCCTCTCTTCGGGAATTTAAAATTCTTTAAGGATCTTTCTTGGTTACCTGCAAAAATTCTTTGTTCTGGATGTCGGTTGTGTGACTATTTGGTTATTAATAGTAACATTGTTGTAAATGTTTAATATTCTCTCCATATAAATCTCCAGTACTGAATTTCATGTACAGGAGACAAATTACATCGGGAGAGATCATAATGTAACCATGTTCACTGACACATTATTCATGTTCACTGACACAAAGATCCAAAATCCCATTTATCTCATTGAGATTACATTTGGTGATTAACGCTACAGACATTTAATGTGTTCATCTCTACTGCGTTTTAAGAGAAGGAAAATTATTACAATCAACTACGGGGTTACTGTTTGCAACGCCCCTCTGTTACGTCGTGTACTTTTATAAGTTTGTATCCTGCTCCATTATGAGCATGTATATTCATTAAGTTGTTGTGAATGAGGAAATCACTACGTTGTTTATCAAATACAACGTTTTCTCGCATTTTTCACATTACGCTTTCCTGTTACACCTTGACGACATTTTCACTACGCCGTCATGTGTCTCTCATACACCTGTGCGTCGTTCTCTTACATCGGTTAGACATTTCCGGTACGCCATAACGCCGTTTGTCACGTCATTTCTTCATTTGCGAGATGCATATTTTATATCCATTCATCGGCACTTCCTTTGATTCTCCATCGTCGGTCGTCGGCGGGAGTGGGAGTCCGTTCGTTTGGCGTCACCCTTCCACTTGTATCAATTCCTCTCGGGTTTTTCACATTGTGATTTACTTAGGTTCGTCGTTACTCTACGAAGAGAGTTCTTTTCAGACCTTGTTGATTCCAGTCTTGAGTTCAGAATATCAAAATTGTTTTGGAATCAACAGTATTTGGTCAAATACTGTTATATGGAATAGGTCTTTGGATTATGGACGTGGATATTCTCTGAGGACGACGGCGGGATTGTGAATGACGGACTAGTCGCCTTTAATTAAATTCAGCACAGTGTTGTTAACACAGAGCCATGTTGACTTTATCACACTAACATTATGTTGAGATCCATTTACCTTAGGACTGTGCTTAATCAACACAATGTCTTCGTGGTGTACTTGGGGGACAGTTTTTCCGACTTTCTCCATCAAGTACTTTATTCCTGTATAGACCGTTACACCAATGGTTAGACTTTGACATTATGGTTCTGTCATCAGCCTTAGGGTTGTTTATTATATGTAGGACCTTACTCACTACGTTCGTTTTTGGGTTCGGTCTCTACAGCGGATTTATTTGTCCTGGTGCCGAGGACGTGATACCGTTCCCGACTCTATTTCCCTCGTAATTGACTTCCTCCTTCACCTTCACCAGGATAGGGAGTTTCATATTAGCACCATGGAAGGCTATCGATCTGCTCTGGCATGAATTGAATAGGGTGTTACGTCTTACCTTTGGTTCCGACATTAGCCTTAACGATAATATCTCTGCTCTTATTCACGCCTTCGCATTACAGTCGCGTTGTACTCGCCAACTGTTACCGAAATGGGATATCGGTGTGGTTCTGTGTGCTCTGATTATACCAACTTTTGAACCCTTAGAGTTCGCGTCTATAAAAGCTGTGTCTTATAAGACGGCCGTCGTGGCGGCGTTTGCTTTGGCGTCCAGACTGTCTGTACTTCATGCTCTTGAAAGATCTTCTATGACCTGGACAGCGGATCGGTCTTGCATTTCTTTTCGGCCCATTCCTGAATTTATCGCCAAAAATGAGTCTGTTCGTTCAGGTCCGTGCGCTCAACGTTCGTACTCCATTCCTGCGTTGTCAGACTTTGTACATGGCCTCGAGGACGATCTTCTGCTATGTCCTGTTCGAGCCATCCGCCACTATCTTACTCGTTCCGATCCGTTCGCGGCACTCGGCTATGGTTATTCTGTCCCTTCGCCTGTCAGCAAGGCTTGACATTTAAAAAAGCCGCGTAGTTGAAGAAGACCATAAAATAGTCTTATCAATTGGCAGAAGGTAGCTATACCATTGACGCCCCACTACTGTCTTCTGCTTCTTCTAATGTGATTCGTGCCATCGCTGCGTCATGGCCTGTATGGAAGAACTGACCCCTCCATGACATTGTCCTGTCTTGTGCCTGAACAATTAACTCCACGTTCACTAATATCTGTCTGAGGGATATGACAGTGCAATCAATAGTGTGACCACGCTTGGGCCACTGTGGCTACCCAGCACGTTGTGAGTAATTTCAGAAAAAGAGGGGGGGGGGGGCGGCAAAATTGTCACCATCGCAGCAAGACAGCCATCTTGCTGTATCATCTCATCTCATCTCATCTCAGTCATATTATTGTTATTACATATATTATATGATAAAAGGCATCTCAGAAGGTAGAAATAAGTCAGTTGACCGGCCGTGGATTCTATAATCACCAATGAAGGCCTGACACCAGGATAGGGTTTACTCCTAACTGAAATTTGGTTATGTTCTTCAGAAACTGACTTCCTTCTAGATGTCTCAGCTGGGTCACCTGTGCCTCAACTCACAAGACACCTGCTCCAGACCTAGAGTCAACAGTAGTGATGCAAGTACAGAGAGTTGAAAATTGCGCAGCATCACCCAGAGAGCAAGCACGGCAATTCCAACGCACCCTTCATCACTCCAAGTATGGTGAGTTGACCTCAAGAGGCTTGCGGACTGAGAGTGGTGTGGACTTTGTACCTTCCAAGATTCGGGTAGTGTACGCCCTCCCCTTACTTACGGTCGGACCAAGGATCGCCCTGTATGCAATGGCCTGTGGCTCTTTTCCCCCCCTAGTCATACAGTGCCTACCAAGGGGACCTATCTTGTTGCCGATGGCGCCCGGGGTATCCTACAACTTGGTGGAATTGTGTACCACACCACGAGCACAGCTACATGGATGGAGACAATCAGAAGATAAGTAGAACTGTATCAATTCCTTCAATTACCCTATGCGTCTCTGACCAGGGTTAACTTGTTGAGTAATAATGTCTCAGATTTATACCCATGTCTGTGTCGTTCCAGCGATTACTAGTCTGCTATGGGAGTTACCACGAGGCCGAGATTCCCGCCTCCATATGTTGGTACTGTGGCATGAATTGAAACAGGTTTACGATTTGGGAATCAAATATCAAACATTTATAAACAATGTTTCTATTTGTTACCAAATCAAACCTGTTTCAATTTGATTGACCCTCCCTCCGTCCCCTCATGCCGGCCTTAAACACTACAGGTCTCGGTAATTTCAATGAGAATAGAGGACGAGAATGGTTTGAGCAGAGCCTTTATAGTAATGCAGCTGGAATAGATGGGAGAGCTCTCCTAGGCGCGGACAACTCTCCGCTAGGGGAGCTAACTTTTAGTTTTAACTTCCGTTTTCTACGTTGTATCATCTTCCTGACGGAGATTAATAGGCATGAATTGAAACAGGTTTGATTTGGTAACAAATAGAAACATTGTTTATAAATGTTTGATATTTCTATACCTGTCCTATATGCTTGAATGTAACCAACTACATCTGCAGAACTGTGTTCGATATAGCTATTATATTTTGAAAACATTCCTACGAAGTAGGCTACAGATCGCAATGAGTCAGAGGAGTCCATACGAATCCTTTCGTCGGCAAAATAAGGAGAACCATTAACATTAGAACCTTGATTTTTGGCATGAACGTGCATTAGGGCATTGTTACCAGCAAGTTCTGAGCTGATCGAATTCTGATGAAAATTTGATTTATAATTATTTTTTTTTCGTTATTTATTGTTAGCTCAGCGAGTGCACTGTCATGCCCATTGGGAACCCTTGGCTGTATTCTTCTCTGTGACTTTTAAGCGCCTGGGACTAACTTCGGCCGCCCAGCACTAAAGCAAAACAAAAAATGATGCGCCCAGCTCTCGAAAATATCAGTAACTTTAATGGTACTTGCCAAAATATGTCGGCATTATACGTTTCAAGGTAGCTCCACCATGTTTTCCCTCATAGTCCATGCCATGCTTCCCGAACATCTGCCGTAAATTGTTGGAAATATTCGGGAACCCTCGTGATCATGCTGGTCGCTGTTAGCCTGTGATATTGCGGAAGGCTACCGAAATACCATGAATCTCGCGTCAGGCGAGCTGTATATGCCACGATGCATGAAGGAAGCAAATCATTTGATCGGAGAATGGAGGTTGTTATTTTTAGCCTAACTTGCAGTGTAATGTTGACAGACATTCCGATACCACACACATTCCGATAGTAGGCCTATCCGTTTTCACTCATTTGCTGGTCTTGGAATTTCGTTGAGATTGAAGGCATGTTATACTGCACGTTTTATATATCCAGCCTATACAACATTGCACCATTTCTTCAGTTCAGTCATTAGTTAAAAAATGTTCTACCTCAAAAAGAAATAAAAAATGGCTGGATTTTATGAGAGAAATTACTAAATTTAAACACAACAATGACCCTATTATATGTTATTACTGAAGAAATCGATAATAAAATCATCGTTGTGTTTTAAATTCAGTAACCTATAACCACTTGTTTATTTTGTTCGTGTGTGCTTTATTGTTCATTGATTATTATTATGTACTCTCTTCAGATGAGGTACCTTGAAGTTGAATGCCAAATAAATATATCCATGGAGAATGGCTCTCTAGTGATGCCTGATTTGATTGCATTCTTGTATCTTGCATTCTAGCAAATCTCTGATCTTGACCTTTCTCACTTCAAATTTGTGTTTCTTATCCAGTTTCCTGTCTTATTTAGGACTACAAACATTTACTTCTCAACTGCTCTGACAGAGCATCATTCCCTACGCTAATTTAAGAAAAATCGCCTAATGCCGAGAAGGGGGGGGGGGGGGTCCTCGGACTCTCCCCCCAACACTTCGTGCTGTACTGCTGGGCTGATCATTCTCCAGGGTCACTGTCAATTAGAGACGCTATATAAATTCTCTCATGGTAGCACACAGGGCCCCCAAGTCATCTCTCGAGTACACACTTAAATTATCTCAAACCCTATTTCGTAGGTCCAGTGACGTTAGTCACACTGCCATGTTTATATTGTTGTATTCTAGAAGCCAACAAAAATTACTCGCCTCGGCCCTTATTTCACAGAGTTATGCCCCTTTTCGGGTGTCATTATCTCTGATTTTGTGATATATGCTTAAATATAACCATGTATATATAATTAACTGTGTATGAGGAAACTTTTTTATCCAGTTGTAGTCTAGATACCTACAGAAAAATAGTTGTCTCGGCCAGTATTTTATGGAGTTATGCCCCTTTCGGATGTAATAATCTCCGATTTTGTGATCTGTAGTTCAATGTACAATGTACAAGTAATATCTGAAGGTACTAAATTTTGGAAACTTATTTATCTTCTTGTATTCTTACATCTTGGCCTCTGGGTATTGTCGCCATGTATGTCCGACCGTTACCACATTTTAGGCAAAACCGCTGCAGAAACAATCACCAAATTCTTAACATTTATAATATCTAGTGCTAAGTCAGATGCCTATCGAAACTGGCTCCCCTCGGCCCATATTTTACAGAATTATACCCCTTTACAGGTATATTAATTTCTGTTTCTGTCTTATATGCTCGAATGTAACTAACTGTATCTGCAGATCTGTAATACTTAGCATGCTTAGTTCTATACTCCATACATTGATCTGTTGATACATCCATACACTGCAAATCGTAAATTACCTTTAATAGCTTGATCCCAATTCACACTACACATGAGTCTCAATCACTTGGGAAGCTGAGGGTTTTTGATTAGATCAATCTCATGTTCTCCTAAACTAAGCCTCGCCCGACCTCCTACCCTCCTATATTCATGGGGCCTACACCATGCTACATTTATTCAACCCATCCACTACCCTCGGGAACATGTCTTCACCCGCAGGGCATTGAACCCCATCCTCTATCTCCTTAACCATGCCCTGCCTGACCCCATACCCTCATATATTCCAGGAGCTTACACTACCCTCGGGAACATGTCCCCACCCCCGGGAATCAAGCCCCACCCTCTATCTCCTAAACCGAGCCTCGCCCGACCCCATACCCTCATATATTCCAGAAGCTTACACTATCCTCGAGAGTATGGTTCCACCCCCGGGAATCAAGCCCCACCCTCTATCTCCAAAACTAACCCTCACCCACAACGTCCTACATGTACATGTAGCTATATTGCATTCGAGATTATTTATCCAATATATCTTGGCAGGAAGTTGAAATTTGTGTGTAGCCTGTAATGTTGGTGTAATAGATTGTTGGACAGTTCGGAAATCGGCCATGTTTCCTTCCCATCATGCAATGCGCACCACGAGTAACTTTAGCTCACCGTAATGTAGTATAGGCAGCAGCAAGAAATAAATAAATTTCCCTTATGCCTTGGCTCTTTGAACGTTTCAGAATAATTCTTTAGATCTTTATCACTCTTTTGAACCTCTGGACTAGTTCGGATGGCTTGTATAAATGGATCTACAGCCAAAAAAAATTCACTTCCAGTACTGGAGCCACCGGAGATGTCCTGTTGAACTCGTGAAGCATGGGCGACAACTCTTGTTGTACCCATCTTCATGCAGGCGTCCTTTGAAACTGTCCAGGGATGTATTTTACCACCCCTCTATGAATAATTGCAACCCCCAAAAGGGTTCGACCATGTTCCATAAACTTCCCTTGATAGCCCTCAACTATAGTCTTTTCTATTGTATATGTTGCAGGTACAAGAATTCCAGAAGCTGCTATTATGGTGTTAGACATCATTGAGAAAGGACCTCCGTCAAAGAAGAGATCGCAAGCTGCTTAGACTACACAGATCCAAGGTTATAAGCAATGATGAAAGTGCTCTCCTGTGGTTCACAAGGAACTGTACAGGCCTTGTTTTTCGTCGGAATTCACGGGAATCCAAATAGATTCTCGCAGCACAGCTTCACGGGAATCCAGTGCTATCATTTCCATACAGATTGATAAAATTTTATGGGAATCTGCTGGATTCCCGCAAATTATTTTGCGGGAGTGCTGACGGGAATCGGATTCCCGGATTCCCGTGGAAAAACAAGCCCTGCTGTAACAACTGACCTAGAGTATGGTGTGAAAATCTGTGCTTCATAGTGTTAACTTTAGAAGCTGTAAATAGTGTAATTTCCTCCAGCCCAGTGCAAGGTCTCAAATCACCTGTGGGTGGGCTGAAAACCGAAACTGTTGATTTCGCCCATTATTAGACCTACTCACAAGAGTATTCATCTGGGCCGCTGAAAATATCGAAATTTCAGTTTAATTTTAGTGGGGGATATGCAGTTTTACAGGGCCTGATATAGACTTTTAGTTTGAGCACCCAATTATGCGATGCGGAGCCTGGCAAGACATTGTGAGAAAGGCCACAGTGCAGGACTACCATTACCCATGGAAGCTCTTATCATTACCCATGGAAGCTCTACCATTACCCATGGAAGCTCTAACATTACCCATGGAAGCTCTACCATTTACCCATGGAAGCTCTACCATTACCCATGAAAGCTCTACCATTACCCATGGAAGCTCTACCATTACCCATGGAAGCTCTAGGAGTATTAAATGCTCTCAAGTATAGCCTGACAACTGGATATTTAGCAACATTACTTGCAGTTCTGTTGCATTCTCCATGTTCAGAAAAGTAAATTTTTTTTAAACATTTGCTATGTTTGCCCAACTAGGCATCCAAAGTGGTTAAAATGTGTTCAAACGACCTGAATCAGGCCTGGTGTTTCTGGTTCGTTTTTCAACTGAAGTTGGTGAGCGGTTTGTCATCATTCATGTCGCTCCCCAAGGTTGTGCAATAAGCCAATCACAACCAATTTTGCCTTTTCTACTTGAAAATTAATTTGCATTGACTACTCAGCTATGTGCCACCTACCATGCCTACTTGAGATGGCCTCTTGATATTCACTTCTGACAAACCTGGACTAACCGGAGCCATTTCCAACATTTAATCCCTTTGATCTGTGTCGAGAACATTTACAACATGCCCTGTCTGGGTACGTTGCCTTGTTTGTCCACCATTGACCATCTTTGTCAGACGTATATCCATACGGAGTACACATGCGCCTATATTTTATTACAAAGGGGCGGGATTTGTATAATTTCACCCAGCTAGCCACCTGATTGGATGATAGATTATGAGTTGTGATTGGCTCTCACAGGATTTAAATAGCTCCAGCATGTCCAGTGGCTGATAATATTTCAGATATTACTTCTGAGCTCACTAAGATTGGTTTGGATAAAAAGTCTATGTGAATTTCACTATGGAGACTAGGCATTATGGGAAGCAGCTGAAAAGCATTTTTTTTCAAGAGGATTACAGGACAATTGTTCGAGTTACATGGAACTCAATAATGAAGATATTATAAAGTGTCTGAAAATGCTCAATGTTTATATAATTGTGATCGATAGCTTTGTGATTGCCGTAAGATAGTTTTAAAAACCATGTTGTAAATAACTATACACACAGCCAAATTCTCACTGCATGGAACTCTGTAGTGTCTCTTGTTCTCCGTGTTGTTCAGTTACCCTGTGGTTTGGGAAGGTAGATGAGTAGTTAAGATGTAAATGCCGCATTCGACAATCATTGTTATATCACGACGTTCGAGTCCTTTTACTTTTCACGCCCGGGGACCCCATGGGTGCCCCAGTTAGTCGCTTCTTACAACTGTAGTACAGTTGCCAATGGATTGGTACATTGCAGTTCTGGTCGGTCAAAATTTGCCTGTGTATAGGTGTTTGTGACATTATAAACCATATATGATCTGTTAGTATGTAAATTTGCTTGTAATTCATTTAACCCTTTGAACCCGACAGATTTAGATAATGTATATACCCAAAAAGCCACATTTGCAGCCTTTGACGTCAGAACCTACTATTCAGCCAATCAGATAACATTTTAAGTCTTCTCCGCTTCACAGGTATAGTTTGGCCGCCCAAGTCCAAAATAGATCCTCTGCCACTCGTAAAGTTCCCAAGGGTTGAACAACACTGTTCAGATTATGTATATACCTGCAGCTGAGAGCTAGGCTTCTGACAAAATTGTTATCTCTATTTTAGCGGGGAGCTCAGGATAAGGTGTTCAAAAAATCTCGGGTTCAAAGGGTTAAAGCAACATGTACTTGTTGCTCTGTGTTTATACTTTATGCAAGCCTATTATATCCAGGACCTGGATAACAAAGTTTATACTAGGCTATGCATTGTTTCAAATGCTTGTGTCAAACATAGACTGCAACATGTTGGGTCCTTTGTCAAATGACTGCAGTTGCCAACTTATCTTTTGTGCATATGGTAATTCCTCTAATAAATTGATCACCGAAAGTGATATTTGAGGTGATATAACAGTGGGGTGATCGATTTATTGCAAATCAGGTAAATCCGAAATTCGAATAATAAACCATCAATGCCCCCTTCAAATTCAATTTTACCAGAGAATGAACCAGCAACGGTCCAGTTTCCAGCACCACAATTGTTTCAAATTCTAGTCACGCATTCAATTTTATTGATAAAAACTTTATTAAATCTAGTTTGTGATGTTTGTAAAATAAACTAAGCAGTTTGAGAACACTGGAATTCCGTCTGTGGCCATGCTGCCATGCTTATAGTGACAACAGTCGAGAAGCTTCTTTTACTCATTCGTCTAACATGTGCACTAAGGTTCGCGATCTAGTTGATGGACTATTTTTAGCTTTCTGCGAATTAATTTTGACATCGTTGACATCACCAACGCTTCAAAAATTGAGTTTTTGTGAAAAATAATGTCCTAATAAATTGTATACTTTTTATGTTTTTTTTATGATCACTTTTCATTTTTTGAGATATCCATACCATTGTTATGGTAGTAAAACATGTGCAGATTAGCATTGCATGTGATCACATTTTTATTATAAACGGGATCTACTAATTATTACAACTTCCGATCATATTTTTCTCCAAAAATCATGGGTGATCGATTTCTGATAGGGTAATCGATTTATTAGAAGAATTGCCATACTTTAATACGAACCTCACGCAAACAAAGCAGCTCTGGATGCATATCCTGCATGGAGCAGTCAACTCTGTGACTACTGTGATTTATCATTCTTGATCTGATTGCAGCTTTATTTGTTTTATACATTATTATAGATTTATATGGCAATCTCTGTTCTGTTGAGTACAGAGGACTCAAATTGGTTGTTTCTTGTACAGGACATATTTATCGGATGGTATTAAAAGATAGTGCCACGGCACTGTAGCTCATCTGGCTGTAACTGGAGAAAGTAGCTATAAGACTTTTTTTCTAAAGAACTGCAATAGATGAGTTTCTAACTTGTGTTGTCCCCCTGAACACTAAATGATCCATGCAGTAATTTCCTGAGATTTCATGATAACAAAGTTTCATGGGAAATTCAAGATGTGGCCATATTGGATTTTCGAAATGGACCAACAAAGGTATCTTGCACAACTGGACCACAAGGGAAACCTGTGTATCCAATTTGACAAAGACCCATGCTGTAATTTCCTGAGCATTCACGATAACATTTCATGGAAAAATTCAAGATGGCCGCCTGGTGGCCATACTGGATTTTCCAATCGGACCAGAAAAGGTATCTTGCACAACTAGACCTCAAGGGGAACCTGTGTATACAAATCAAATTTGAGAAAGATCAATGCAGTAGTTCCTGAGAAATCGCGATAACAAAGTTTCATGTGAAAATTCAAGATGGCTGCCTCGTGGCCATATTGGATTTTTGAATTAAATCACAAAAGGTATCTTGCACAACTAGACCCCAAGGGGAACCTGTGTACCAAATTTGAGAAAGATTCATGCAGTACTTCCTGAGAAATCACGATAACAATGTTTCATAGGAAAGTCCATATTGGATTTTCAGATCCGATAATTCATGCAGTACTTCCTGAGAAATCACGATAACAATGTTTCATAGGAAAGTCCATATTGGATTTTCAGATCCGATCACAAAAGGTATCTTGCACAACTAGACCCCAAGGGGAACCTCTCTACCAAATTTGAGAAAGATCCATGCAGTAGTTCCTGAGAAATCACGATAATGTTTCATGGGGAAATGCAAGATGGCCGCCTGGTGGTCATATTGGATTTTTGAATCGGACCGAAAAAGATATCTTGTACAACTAGACCCCAAGGGGAAGCTGTGTACCAAATTTGAGAAAGATCCATCCAGTACTTCCTGAGAAATCAAGATAACAATGTTTCATTGAGAAATCCAAGATGGCCGCCTGGTGGCCATATCGGATTTTTGAATCAGACCACAAAAGGTATCTTGCACAACTAGACCCCAAGGTGAACCTGTGTACCAAATTTGAGAAAGATCCATGTTGTAGTTCCTGGGAAATCGCGATAACAAGGTTTCATGGGGAAATCCAAGATGGCCACCTGGTGGCCATATTGGATATTCAAATTGGACTAAAGTACACATGTTGTACAACTAGACCCAAAGGGGAACCGGTGTACCAAATTTGAGAAAGATCCATGAAATAGCTACACAATAGCAAAGAGAGAATGGCATTCCAATTGGAACTCCTCCCGATAATGATCAGAACAGCAAACTGGGCATGGTGAACCCCATTTAGATCACTGGCATACTTTTGGAACTCTGCAGAGAAAGAATAGATTATGGCATGCCATACAATAGCACAGAGGGTATGCCATTCCAATTGGAACTCCTGACAATACTGATCAGAACTCCAAATTGGGCATGGTGTATCCCATTTAGATCACCAGCATTTACCATTCCTATCAAGGAACTTGTGCCCTAATTGGTGATAAATAAAAATTGTACTTAATTAGGTTAGAGATAACTACTTCTCTAACATGGAGGTAAACAAGCTGTTTTTGATTGAGAAATTGAATGTAGATAAGGAAGCTTCTTGAAATTTTTTTTTATCTTTTTGTTCATTCTATATTTTACAACCAGAGATTTGCTGGAAATGCCAACTTTATTAACCTTCAAACTACATTTGCAACGGTGAACAGTTAATTTTTTAATGCAGTTATCTTTGCTAAAATAGACATTTTACAATAGAGAAAAAGTATAAAATGTTTATCATCTGGCATTTGCCGACACATAGCGGTGGACTGTGGTTAAGAATGTCGTACAAAAATTGTGCCATATTTTGACGACTGATACATGTAACAGAGAAAATAGAGATGCTAAGTTCATATATTCATGTTAGCGGGTATATGTATTTGTACATAGCTTTCTGATAGTTCCGGTATATTCCTGTCAACCTCAGGGTTCATACGCCTCCTGGAAAGTACTTAAAACTCCTGGAATTCAATTCCTAACCTGGAAAGTCCTGGAAAATGCTTAAAAATAAATTTGTACGTCTGAAAAATTCTGGAACAAGTCCACTTTCATCTTCTGGGAGAACCAGCAATCTGATGCCAAGCATTACTGTGCCAAAATTTGTTCCTTAACTATGTTAATTTGCTCATCTTTATTGTGAGTTATTGTATTAAAGTCTTCTAATAAATTAAAATTATTGACCTGGAAAACTCCTGGAATATTTTCTGGCTGTAAGTGTATGAACCCTGAACATGTTATGTGTCCTAATAGGATTTTTGTGTTCATTATTTACACATGTATGTGTAATAAACATTTGTTGTTTATTTCTTTCCAGTATCAACTAGTAGAGGAAAATCAGCATGATTCCGTGATCAATTTTCCAGGACTAAATTGTAATGGTTGTTTCTATATCAGAAAAATGTGCTTAAAAAACATGGGCCTGGGGAATCCTCCCAAAACTTCGGCCAATTTCCGTTAGAGGGCAAAATTCGCCAAAAATCTAATAAATGTCATATCTCTGCTCATAGTTTATGAATTTGATCTCAAAATAAGGGCTTAGGGATCAAAATATCATTTCATACAACCAAAGAATTTTGTCTGGTTTAAAATGCCACATAAGGACAATTTCAAGATGACCACCAGTAGTTTTTAGAGTGGATTTGGATTAGCAGGGGGAGGTTTGAGTGAGGAGGTGCATTGTGCGGATAGTTCCCGTCAGTTGACTTTGAGACTGATCTGAAGATGTCCGGGGATGTCCGTGGAATTGATGTCACCCAACACATGCACATTTGGATAGTAGTATATAAACCACATATACCTTAGAATTGAAGGTGTAAAAGTGAGGCGTGAAGTGAGGTGAGGTGAAAGTACGTTGTGGGATAATTCTGGTCAAGTTAAATCAGCACAGATTGGACCATGTTATTTGGTTATCCTTTGACACTAGCAGTGGTGTTAAAGCACAGATGCGTGCTAGGATTTTAGTATATAAACAACGGATACAATTGGATTTGGAGGCATGCAGTTGGCGGCTTATCACCGGTTGTGGAATGGGGTTGTGGTTACTGCTGGACTTGTATGTGTCTGGAAAAATTTAGGGTCTACATTAGAGATTGTATCAGACATCATTTCATCAGTAGTATAGAGAGGGCATTTTCGGCATGATTTGTGTGTTTGATTTGGTGTAATTAAGTGGTGTAAAAGTGTGAGTATTGAACTTCGACCTTGGGTGTAATTCACTTTTGTACAACCATTACTATACCGTAGTTTGTGTACAGCCAATAAAAAAGGTTTGGCGTACTACTCACATGACCAGGAGTGACACCATCAGTGGCATAGAAATGCCATTTTTGATGTGGGCTGTGGTGGAGGTGGTACGATTAATGAGAGTCTGGACTTATCTGCAATATCCTTTCTATGTATCGGAAGTAACGTCATCGTCATAGAAAGCAGGTAGGATTCAGTGGGCTGTGTGGATTAACTATCACCGGCTGGGTGGGGCTCGTAGGTGTTATGTTAGCCTGTGACATCGTTTAGCACATTTGCACTTGTTATTGAGGTATGGGTATGCTGGGTTGGGTGACTTGGGTTATGCACTCCGTAAAGAGGCATGGGGTATGCTGGATAATTACTGGGTTATGCTGGATAATTACTGAGTTGGGTGACTATGGTCATGTGGAATTCGAAGGAAAGGAAAAATGTGTGTTTTACATACTACTTGACAGGTTTCACACCCAGAACTACACACCTAATTTCTCCATCAGTGAAGACATCATGCACAGAGTCGTATGTTACCATCGCGGTGACTCAGTCTTCCCATGAATGTTATAGTGGACACCTAACCAACGACGGTCCGCTCCATAAATGGAGAATGTTCGTTTCGAACGTTTGGTCAAAACATTCTGAATTCGTTGTGAAATTCTTAAATTGTTGACTAATATTCATTTTATTAATAATGTATGAAATAAACACTGCAAAAGGTCAGAATTGTCAGATGTTTCTGACCTGTGCAACCCTTCTCGTCTACTGCACATTTTGCATCTCAAGCAACAGCTGATGCATGGAGAACTGATTCTCCCTTCATACACAGGAATGTTTGAGGGAATCAGAATGTTCGGGTACATCAGAATGTAAACTGTGGAACGTTATTGCCTAAAAGAATGTCACAGCTGAACGTTCCTTAATATTACGGTGTTCAGAAATGGACACACTGATGAGCCATGAAACGCTCTGACTTTTGAGATGGATTCTCGCTATGATGAAGACATAAACATAGTCACGACCACGGTACCATACCGCTTTGGGCATGATGTTATTGCCGGCACGGAACTGTAGTTCTATGTGCGAGACCTGTAGTCTGTAAAACACTCGAGTTTCCTTCGAATCCCACACCACCTTAGTCACCCAACCCAGTATACCCATACACGGTCACCATGCCTCCTTCCCAACTGCAAATGCGCTGCTACAACGACGTCACCGGCCAACATGAGGGAATGATTTCCGAGTCTACCCAGACCGGCGATAGATTTAGTCCAGAGTTCACACCCATACCGAATGCTTTCTTGAATATTCTTTCTTTGTATAAACCCTGGGTGCACATTCGTGTGATGGTGTCACTTTAGTTACATGGAAAGGATATTGCAGGCCAGGCCATTAATCATACCACCTCCATCACAGCCCACATCTAAAGTGTCGTTTTTACCCCTCGGTCAATTTTGTCCGAAGGGTATTGTCATGTACGTCTGTCCGCCCGTCTCCGATTTCTCGTTACCACCATATCTCAAGAATGATAATGCCTAGGAATACCAAACTTAGTTCCCACACACATGCATATGGTCACAGATCAGAAGCCTAGGTTACCAGGTCAAACTGTCTCAATTTATCATGAACTGATTGTTACCACCATATCTCAAGGTGAATGACTGCCAGGAACACCAAACTTCACACAGCGTTTTGGTCTTGAAGCAGAAGCCTATCAGAAATCGCTGAGATTGACTTCTATTTTCTGGGTCATTGCATGATTTGTCCATTCCTCACTGGTTGTTTCCACCATATTTCAAGTATGGTAAGGACTAGACTTACCAAACTTGCACTAGACACATCAGAAATGAATATGCCTAGGTACACCAAATTTACATCACGTATGCATGTGGTCATAACACGGAAGCCTGTCGAACATCAGTGAGGCGACACAGTTTTTTGGGTCACCAGGTCAGATTATTTCAATTCGACAGGTCACTGGATCAAAGTTTTTTCTTTTGTCACCTATTGGTTTTTAACTAGCATAACTCAAGAATGATTATGCCAGGCTAACTGACCTTACACTTGGCACATATTCACTCGTAGGTTAAACAGTCAGTTTTGTTGGCAATTGCTTGTTGCCAACAAGGGCTCTCTTTTAACAACGCCAAGGCCGAGGGGTTCTCAGTGCGTTGCACTGTTCATGTAATATCGTATTACTGATGGTGTCACTTCTGTCATGTGAGTAGTATGTCAACCCTTTTTGACTGGCTGTACGCATGAACTACTGTATGGTTATGGTTGTACGTTAAGTTTTACACCCATGGTCGAAGTTCAATCCTCAAACTTTTACAACACCTAATTACACCACCAAACACACAAATCATGCCGAAAATGCACTTTCAACACTACTGATGACATCACTTCCAATACAATCTCTACTGGAGACCCAAATTTTCCCCAGAAGTCCAGTCATACGCCCATTAACCCTAACGCCCAACCGTTGATAAGCCACCACTACATACCTCCAAATCCAGTCATATTTGTTCTTTTATACTAAAATCGAAGTGCAGATGTGTGCTTCAACATCACTTGCTGTTCACAAGGACATCCCCAGAACACGTTCCGACTTGTCCCGAATTCACATGACCGGAATTATCCCACAATGTACCTTCACCTCGCCTCAACTTCATGCCTCATTTTTACACCTTCAATCTTAAGGTATATGTAGTTTATATACTACTATCCAAATGCCCATGTGTGGGGTGACATAAATTTCAGTACAAACAGACATCCCTGAACATGTTCAGACCAGTCCCAACGTCCAATGACTAGAACTGTCCGTACAATGCACCTTCTTACACCTCCCCTGCCAAACACAAATCCAGTCAAAATACTACTAGTGGCCATCTTGAAATTTTCATTATTTGGCATTTTAACCCCGCCAAATCATGTGGTTGTATTAATTGGTTTGACCTCTCAATCCCTTATTTTGAGGTCAAATACATAAAATATGAGCAGAGATATGACACTGCTTAGACTTTTGGCAGCCATTTTGCCCTTTGGCGGAAATTGCCCAAATTTTTTAGAGGATCCCTCGAGCCCATTTTTTCCACCACATCTTTCTGATATAGAAACCGGGATTACAAAGTAGTCCTGGAAATTGGATGCGGAATCCTACTGATTTTTCTCTACTAACCTGGTTTGTTTGTAAAGATTGCTGTACCAAAATGAGAACAATAAACAATAATTTCCTCTTCAATATCACAGACTTTATTCTTGTATATGTACAGGTATGTATCACTTATATAGAATATAAACAATTTTACAATGTACCTTAATATAGACCGGTCCCAACCAAGAAAAAAACAGAAATTTTTCAGTTATTTCTCAGTGGTTCCGTCATAATTAGCATAATGCCCTTTCAATTTAGCCTCAAATACAAAATGGCCACCATTAAATATTTCTGCTAGAAATCAGTTTTTTCAACCACTTTTTTTCTAGTCCTATTTAAGGGTATGCATAATTAATTTTAGAATGATTTGCAATGGTCTCAAAATCCAATATGGCCAAAATCCAAAATGGCAGCCAGACCCTACTGAATGTCACTTGCACACATTTTTTTGGCTGGAAATTCTTTGTTGTGCCTATGAAATTAGTGGGTTTTTTTTTGGTGGTATGGTAGGACATATCAAATCCCTTTAGAGTAATTTGTAGTCAACAAAAAATGCAATATGGCCGCCAAAATGGTCACCAAAATCATTGAATTGGATGTAGCTGTTTCTGTTCACCCAGTAGTGGAGTAGGTCTTGAAATTCAGGCATTCAATACATTTAGATACATATTAAAGCTCTCGTGTACAATCATACAGTGTCCTGGCCATGATGTGGCCGTGTCATCATGATGTGCATGCACAGTCGAGTAGTAGAAGAGAAATGGCAAAGATTGGCTGCGCAAGGCTGTGATTGGGTGATCAAAGTGCCCTCCAGAGTCCAAATGGGCAGCGTATGGTGTCATGTTAAAATTCTCTTGATCTATGGTGTGAAATAAGACTGGGAAGCTCTTGTGATGTAGACAACGTTTGGGGTGGTTAATTCGACCAGAAAGTGGTGCACCATGGTGCGCATGTGCAGTCAAGGAACAGTAGTGACCAGGCATCTTCGGGTGTTCAGGGTAGTGCTTTGGTTGATCTAGCGGTCAACCTGGGTCGAAATATAGAAGGCAGGTTCTCCTAATGAAGCTCTCGTGGTGTAGAATATGACTGGAGGAATGCGGTCCAGTGGGCGTCATCTCTAACATGATCCAAGATCTCATCAGTATGAGAGAAAGCAAATGTATGCTCGGAGTACGCACTTGAGACCGCCCTACCATGCCTGCATAAACTCCTAAACATTAGTCCACAGGGGCAACTGGTTAAATGAGTCCCTTGGAAGATTTATGTAAACACCGAAATGTATCCAGAAAAGGCAGGTCACATGACTGACGTCATCTGCGACATCATTTGTAGCAGAGAAACCGTATTTTCGAATGCTCACCAGGGACTTGATGCCTGGGTACTTTACTATACACTAACATGTAGGGTTAAGTAGTGGTATTTAGACGTTTGAGATACATGTAGGCACTGGATTAGAGCCAAAGAAGACAGATCACATGACTAGGACGTCTTCGGTAGTAGAGAAACCACAGTTTGGGATGGAATGATGCATAAATGTATGTGGATTGTGACCCTGGTTGTAAAGTTGGTATATGTGGACCATACTGGGCCCAAAGTGGGGAATTCTATGTAAAGCTCTTGTTGTGTAAAGTTATACAGTACACAGGCCATGGTGTGACTTTTATGTCATGGTAAATATGTACACTCCGGAATAGTAGGAAAAGCGAAGATACAGGCTAATGCTCACTCGGATGGATGAAAAGCACACCCCCATATGTTAGCCCATAGGGGTAACTAGTGGTATATGGTCCTTGGAGATGGAGTATAGCAAGAGACAATGGGTTACGTGACCGTGATGTCATCAGTAGTAGAGAAAGCACAAATACTTTCGGATTAGGACCGTACCTGGGACCAAGCGGCAACACCCCTGTACACTAACCCATAGGATGGGCATGTCAACCTTGGGTGCAGATGGTCAACTTAAAGCTCTGGGAATGTAGACGACACATGTACTATTGGTGTGGTTTTGACCGGAAGTGACGTGATGAGTAGTAGAGAAAGATGGCATTGTGGGTGTACACATGAGCATGTTTGGATGAACCATCCAGACCGAATGAGCCATGCAGGTGGGTGTGGGGGATCTCATGGGTGATAGGGCATAGTGGACAGGGCATGAAGGGTCTGTCTAGTATGGCAGAGTTACCTCCCCCTGGGAGAATCCTCCATATTCTAGTCTGAATGTGAGATGCTGAGGGAGGCTTTCCTGTGGAGTCACATGGTTGCTTTTTAGTCAGCAGATGCCACCTCTTACATATCTCTCCAATCCAGTACATCACATCTAACCTGGCGGAGTCACATTGGACATGTTTACAATTCTTGTATCCAGTACATGGCATCCAAGCTGGCCGAGTCACATTGGACATGTTTACAATTCTTGTATGCTATTATCTATGTATCACATCCAACCTGGCAGAGTCACATTGGACATGTTTACAATTCTTGCATGCTATTATCTATGTATCACATCCAACCTGGCAGAGTCACATTGGACATGTTTACAATTCTTGTATGCTATTATCTATGTATCACATCCAACCTGGCAGAGTCACATTGGACATGTTTACAATTCTTGTATGCTATTATCTATCACATCCAACCCGGCAAAGTCACATTGGACATGTTTACAATTCTTGCATGCTATTATCTATCTATCAGATGCATCCTCGGCTGTGTTCGCTCCAATCAGAAGCTGTCATAAAGCATATGGGGTTTAGTTTTCATCCATCCAAGAGTGCATTCGCCTGTATCTATGCTTTTCCTACTACTTCCGAGAGTACATGTGCCCTATGATGCAGAAGTCACACCATGGCCTGGGTACTGTATGACTTTGCCCAACAAGAGCTTTTCAACATTGGGCCTAGTATGGTCAACATTGTCCCTATTCGTTTCCTTCACTCAGCCATGCTGATTGAGCCATGCTATTAGCTAAATGACCAGGTATAATATTCAACGATTATGAATGAGAGATATCAGATTATACCATGCAGTGAGCTCTCTGCCAATCAGTTCACTGGTTGCAGAGAAAGGAAGTTGACTTCCCGTGCATGTATATATGCCTAACTTGTGGTTTTGACAGAAAACACATCAACAGATAAGGGGACTGCGAAAGAAACTTGAATACATATAAGTAGTCATCGGTCTAGTTATCAAATAATAATGAGATATGGACTAAACAAGAAATTGTTACCAGACAGAATAAGGAGTCATAACTCTGTGGGAAGTTATTGAAATGTGTAAAAACATGACAGTGCTTCACATCAGCAAGGTAATAAGCATCTTTCATGTAAGTTAGTGTTGTCCATCAAATAGTAACTGAGATATGAACCAGACAAGACATTGTTGCCAGACAGAATAAGGAGTCATAACTCTGTGGGAAGTTATTGAAATGTGTAAAAACATGACAGTGCTTCACATCAGCAAGGTAATAAGCATCTTTCATGTAAGTTAGTGTTGTCCATCAAATAGTAACTGAGATATGAACCAGACAAGACATTGTTGCCAGACAGAATAAGGAGTCATAACTCTGTGGGAAGTTATTGAAATGTGTAAAAACATGACAGTGCTTCACATCAGCAAGGTAATAAGCATCTTTCATGTAAGTTACATTGTTGTGCATCAAACAGTAACTGAGACATGAACCAGACAAGACATTGTTGCCAGATGGATGATAAAGGGCCATAACTCTGTGGGAAGTTATTGAAATGTGTAAAAACATGACAGTGCTTCACATCAGCAAGGTAATAAGCATCTTTCATGTAAGTTACAGTGTTGTGCATCAAACAGTAACTGAGATATGGACCGGACAAGACATTGTTGCCAGAAAGGATAAGGGGGCATAACTCTGTGGGAAGTTATTGAAATGTGTAAAAACATGACAGTGCTTCACATCAGCAAGGTAATAAGCATCTTTCATGTAAGTTACATTGTTGTGCATCAAACAGTAACTGAGATATGGACCGGACAAGACATTGTTGCCAGATGGATAATAAAGGGCCATAACTCTGTGGGAAATCATCCAAACGCGTAAAAAAACCCTGACATTGCAATTGTTGATGGATGGATGACAGGATGACCACATGTACATTTCCATTACAAGACCCCACAGCTCAATGGACTTTGCATGGGACTGGCTCATCCAGCACGAGTATTTGTGCTTTACCAAGAAAGTGTCATCCTAAAAATAATTGGATATAAAATATGTTACATGTACCTACTTTCATAATGACATTCGTATATAATATCAGCTTCATGTCATTCAGTGAAATGAATCCATGCCAAAATGATCACACAGAGTTGAAAAATCTCTCCGCATTAATTTGCTATCGTCTTACACCACAGTCCACTGCCATTTCTCCATCTAACTCAAACATGTGTGTGCATGGTGCTTGCCTATAAGCCATGTTATTGTAAGCCTAAGTAGAACTGAGCTGGAATCTGATTGGTGGCCAAAAGGGCATACTCCTTGCTGATTGGTTGACAAAAAATGACCTCATTGTCAGAAATCCCCTGCGATGACGGTATGGGTACTAACTGTGCTAGATATATGTATTAGCTGTATAGAATATGATTTTGCCACACATACCCACTTCACAACCAGGGTCACAATCCATGCACCTACACTCAGGCACCGTTCTATCCCAAACTGTCGTTTCTCTACTACCAAAGAGCTCAGTCGTGTGATCTGTCTTCTCTGGCTTCACTCCAGTGTCTACAAGTATCTCAAAGGTCTACATACTTCTACTTACCCTTAATTATTTTTGGTGTTTATCGAAGTAACTGGGAGCCTAGTCACTGGTGAGCATTCGGAAATGCGGTTTCTCTGCTACTCTCTGCGTGACCTGCCTTCTCTGGATACATTTCAGGGTCTAGACGCATCTCCAAAGGCCACATTTCATCCCTGTGGACTACATGTAGTGTTTTGGATTTTATGTAGGCCTAGAGCTGTCTCAAGTACGTACCCCAAGCGTATCTGCACTTTCTCTAATACTGATGATGTCACAGATGACGTTACAGATGACGTCACACTCACATATAGACAGCACTCAAGTCATGTTCTACAACACGAGAGCTTCATTACAATACCCGACATGCTATATTGCGACCCAGGATGGTTCCTAGATCACCCAAAACACTACCCTGCACATCCAAATATGCCCGGTCACTACTACTCCTCAAGTAAGCATGCGTACCATGGCATATCACTTCCGGTCAAAACCTCCCCAAAAGTAATCTAAACCTCGAGAGCTTCCCTCAATCTTATATTTCTGCACCACGAGAGCTTTACCAAGTCACCATCCACACCCCATCTGCACCCAGGATTTCACCTGGATCACCCAAACACCCAAGTGCAGCCAAAAAAATGCTATTTCTCTACTCCTCAACTGTGCATGTACATCATCAGGTCACAGTCACACCATCATGACCATGGCAAGGACACTGTATGACTATACACAATGAGAGCTTCCATAATCATCTAAATGTATTGAGCAACACCCTAGCCCAAATTTCAGGACATACAGTCCACTACTGGATGAACAGAAACATCAGCTATCAATTATTTTCGGCGGCCATATTGGCAGCTATATTATTGCTTTTTTTGTCAACTACAAATTACTCTGAAATAAAGGAATTTGATTCATCCTACCATACAATCAGTAAAAACCTTTAATTTCATGGGCACAATACAGATTTTTCAGCCAAAAAAAAAGTGTGCTAGTGAGATTCAGTAGGGTTTGGTGGCCATTTTGGATTTTGGCCGCCATATTGGATATTGAGACCAATTGCAAATCATTCCAAAATTAACTAATTCTGCATACCCTCACATACGACCAGAAAAAAAATATCATATTTTATGGTTAAAACATTGATGTCGAGCAGAAATATGCGAGATTCAATGAATGAAGGTGTCAGACCATATTGGATTTGAGGTCTAATCCATGGTGACCCATCAGCTAAATTGAAAGGGCATATATGCTAAAGGATAATGGAACCACTGAGAAAACTTTGGCAGGAATTTTTTTAGTTTTTTTCTTGGATGGGACCTGTCTAATTTGAAACAAATAACTATGACAAAAGAAATGCCAAACATTCCTCAGTGACTGCAAAAAAAAAAATTAGATATGAAAATTATATCACATACCTGCAGCTTATCTGGTTACATAGCTACATGTACATGTATAATAAATTATATAATAGAGATGCTCTACTAAGTTACAATCTGATGCAAGACGAGGGTGGCATATTCTCATATAAAGGGTACCATAGCAAAATCTGTCATTTTTCAAGTCAGAAATAATGATATTAGCAACATTTCAAAATCATGATGAGCAAAGAAAAACAAAACACAGGAAGGAAGCAATCAGAGATTGCTCAATTGTATGCCCCCCCCCTCCCTTCCGCTTTAATCCGACACTGCCCCGCCATTGTTCTGTTCTTTATTGGTTGGTGGAGGCCTAATTCGGATAATCATAAAAATTCTGTTTCAGTCACTTTTTTTGCCATGCCTCACATAATACATATTCCAAGTATAACCCAACAAGTGATAATACAATGTTTCGATGCAAGATGGTTGCCAGGGCTCTCGCCAAATCCGAAAATGTGACCTGGTTATGAGACCTACTTTCCTTGGAGCAGAGCTGCACACCTATGGGTCACTGACCACATATCATGCAAATTTCATACTTGTCCATACAATATTAACCGAGATCCAGCCCTACAAATCCCAATTCACAAAGATTTGAAGAAAAAGGGCCATAACTCTTGAAAATATACACGAAATGTGGAGAAACTTCACGCTGCACAACTACAGGGCACTGACCACATATCGTGCAAATTTCATAATTGTCCATACAATATTAACCGAGATCCAGCCCGGACAAGTCCCAATTCACAAAGATTTGAAGAAAAGAGGGCCATAACTCTTGAAAATATACGCGAAATGTGGAGAAACTTCACGCTGCACAACTACATTGCACTGACCACATATCGTGCAAATATTAAACATTTATAAATAATGTTGGTGTTTGTTACCAAATCAAACCTGTTATCACTTCAATGCCAATATCCTCCATTTGGAGATCTTCTGCAAACAAAATTATCTCCCTTGATCGCTGCGTCGATCGTCCGCCAGGTGGCGTGCACTCCGCGCATGTCCATCACTCTTTTTCCCATGTTGAGCAAGACCTGTTTTGAGTCAAGGCCGAGCAAAGAGGGGAGGATGGGTTGGGCAAATCAACGTTGATAACAGGTTTGATTTGGTAACAAACACCAACATTATTTATAAATGTTTAATGTTTGTGTCCCAAATCTTCACCTGTTATCACTTCAATGCCAGACTCCCAACAGAGGAGGTTGGGTAGCCGGCCTTGTGACTTGCTTTTGGATTAAGCGGAGCACGCCTTGTTCTGATTTTGTAAATCTAATATGCTTAATAATATCCTGATAATTCCCGTGTCGTATAGAAGCGTAGGGAGCTCAAGGTATTACAAGTAATGCGGCGAGAGGTGGACTCTGTTCCATCGTTTGCTCGCATACTTAGCTAGATAATCAGATGCCATCGTGATGTCTTGAAGTCCCTTTGTCTCTGGCATGGTATGTCTTCTATACTTACCGAATTGTCGGGATCTTGCTTGCTTGATCGGTGCCCCCCCCTTTTTTTTGATAGGAGTGGTAGACTATACCCTAGGTTGTAGGTATAGGTCCAGTGTAGTCATCCTATCTGTCTGTATAGACATGTCTGAAGATAGCAATCAGTATGAGTTGAATTGATCGTCCAAGCGCAGGTGTCAACAGTATCGTTTAACGATAAGTTTTCCCCAAAGTGGCCCGGGCGTCACACTGGCTCATCTTGTGAGACGATGTCTCCATAAAGGAGAAGGAGCGTTGATGGCGAGTTGGTTAACCCAGTCGGCAGTCTTCTACAACCCAGACGGTGATCATGGACTAGTGATGTCCGCTGATGGGTCTGTTAGAAGTGATGAGAGAGGAAGACAGCTGGAACCTCTTGTCGGTTCTATAAAGAGTGCTCTAGGCCTCTGACTGGTTTTTTACCTCTGACTGGATATAAAAAACCTCTTCTCCTCCAGCAGGTACACGAAACCTGTAGCGCTGGAATCTGGTACAGTCTTTGGATGTATGGTCCCCGACGTGTGGAATCGTTCTAAATGACGAGATCCGGGATGGGATGAAAGGATCTGGTTGACCAGTCTGTCATCCCTGTCAAGGAACTAGGTTCTACTGCGCAATGCTCTGATTGCGTAGTGAAGACTGTCATGGATCTGTCTTGCAGGACAGGATCTTGACTGTAGTTGGTAGAACTGGTTGAATGGCAGGCGCAAGAATGCCCTAGTACCACATCCAGGTTTCCTTGGGTGGTAACTGATGTGTTCGGCGAGACTGTGAGGTGAAGACCCTGGAAAGCCGAAATGCTGGAACGTAGTCGGTTCCGTGGGTGAACTTGACAGCTCTGGATGATGCTGAGTGATACCCCTGTGTACTGCTTGACTGAGATTCTCTGCCCTAATGCAGAAGGAAAACCCAGCTGTTGCTGGAACAGAAACAGTGTTGGCCACAGGTCCTCTACTATAGTACATTCTCCGGGCTTGATGCGACTGTACAGTAAATAGTCGCTTGCTGCTGTCATTGTCTGTACAATTGGTCCTGGAGAAAAAACCCTGGTCTGCACGGAAAATCTGGACCGTAGCAGACGTGGGGGTTCGGCCGTTGCGGGTCCCGGTGCCTCCGTGGGAAAGTGAACTTCCGGTTGTAGTACCCTGTAGGACCTGGAGGAAGCTGTCGGCGGGAACCCTGACGTGATGTGAAACACATGGTGTTGTGACATGGTATTGCTGATACCATGCTGCTAGGACCAGTGTCGATGTTTCTAGAAGATGGTGACTGGAATCTTGCTCCCCCCCAAACTTGACGTAACTGACGACCGTACTGAACGTTCGTAATCAGTGCTGATGTGTTGTACAACCGCAACCTCCAAGGGGGACCGCCTTCTAGCGTAGATATCCCTAAGGAAGATGATGCGTTGCTTGTCTATCGTGGTATCCAAGTGATGTGTCGGCTATCTGTTGCCGGACTAATGGACCCCTCTAAGCTATGAATTCCGCATCGGTGAATGTGAACTTCTATGTGCTTGGTTGAAACTGCCTCAGGCATCACCACTCTGGAAGGGGGGTGAAGATGTTCTGGGACGAGCATTCTTATATTGCTTGTTCTTGCGCTCAGAATCAGTTGTAGTTGAGAAACTGTAATGAGGAGTACCTGGAGCTAGCCAAACTGTGCTAGGTCCCGGGTGAGTAGTAGACTGTAGTTCCATCCCACGGACCTCTGGGTCATGGTGTTGATGGTCTGGTTCTCGGTGCAGGTTCCAATGCCGGAAACCTGCCTGTCGTTTGAATATAGCCGTACTACAATATCCGTGGGGTCCCAGGAAATATCCCTGGACCGCCATGATCATCGAGGCGAAACTCGAAAAAAGGCCTCTGGAAAACGTCGAAAAATGACGACAATCGGGAGTTGGAGTCCAACTCCTGTAGAGTCGAATATGCTCAGTAAGTGTCCGGCTCCGTCGTCTGGTCCGGTCTCTACTGTCATCCCGATGAATGCTGGAGTCCGAGGTCCTGTTCTGGAGTCCTGGCTCGCATTCCGGATTAGAGATGACTATCCTCGTGTCCTATTCCAGTGTCCGGGTCCGTGTCGACTTGGCCTTGGAAGGGACCTCATGTGAACCTAGGCTTGCCCACTGTAGACTGGGTGTCTCATTCCAAAGAAAAACGTGTTAAGTCAAAACCGACTAGTCGTTTTTCCCGAAATAGATTCCCCTGATCATGATGTCGGGTGTAGGTGGAGTCCTAGATTATCCGATGAGGAGTAGGATCCGGTTCTTAGAAGACTGAGGATGATCGTCAGATGAAGTGTCGGGATCTGGGGTAGACGTCACGTAAGGACTGACTTCTTCGACGCTGATCTTCTATATCATCAGGGTCGACCGTTCTACAATCAGGTGAGTGAAGACTTGAAGCTTGGGAAAGATGAAAGGATGACTAGTGGTTTGAAGGTGAAGCTTGAGAACCATCAATTCTGACTGACGAGGTTGACCTCTGTCCCGGTCGGAAGATTCCCTCTTTACCTTGGAACTGTCCTTTCTTGTAAGGGTGAACACCACTCTGAGCATCTTGCTTGGGTTGTCCCGAGTTCTGACCGGAAAGACCCTCCGTGGCGATCTCCTGTGTAAGAGTCGATAAGGCGCCGAAGAATTCCATCTTGGCCCGTGAAAAAGGTCAATGATCCCGCTTATGCTTCACGTCTGGATCCTGAATCACCTTTGAAAATAGCCGTCAGGAACCAATCAGAGTATGATGTAATTCTGTGTTGTGTCAGCATCATATCTTCCACAGCACAGGCTTGTCTCTGTTGAAGTACCCCCGCTGGTGTCCTCGTGAAGTTCAACAGTCTGTCAAGATCCGGTTCAGACTTCGGGCCCTGAACGGTGGATTGTCTCCGTGAAGAGTGTAAGCCTTGTAAGGACCGGGCTCCTGGAGAGATGACGAAGTCTCCAATTGTCGATCCAGTGCGTCGTATAGGTTGACTGATGCTGGAGATGGTGCGCAGGTTGGCGCAGCTTCCTCCTCAGAAGGTTTGTTAAAACCGTAAAGAGGTGTCGTAGTAAGTTTCTTCGTTCCCGGCGAGGTCATCGGCTGCTTGTCATCGCCGACCACCGGTTTGGGCATCTCTGGAGTCAACGTGTGTACCGCCGCTATCCTGACTTTGAAGGGTAGCATGTCTTATTCTTCTACCTCCGCCTGACGTAGGAGGTGACTCTGTATGAGATGAGGATGCCGAGGAAGTGAAAGGTCGTGCGTGATCCTCATAGCCAACACTGTATGTCGGGAATCTAAATCACTCGGTCAACGGGCCTCCCACCGTTGCTAGAAGAATGGGTCGTGTCATCTCACGGGTCTCCGATGAAGGGACTCTACCCTGGTAAGAGGCTGTGAAGCCTGGAGATGACTGCCTTTTGTCCAGGCTTGCCGCTGTAAGTTTTTTCCGTTTCCGGACGGGGTCAGCTGGCTGCCTGTCATCGCCGACCACCGATCTGGGCATCTCTGGAACCAGCGTGTGAAACGCCGCTATCCTGGCTTTAAACGGTAGTCCGTCCTTGTTCTTGTCTTCTACCTCCGACTGATGGGAGGGAGGTGACTCTGTATGAGACGAGGATGGCGAGTGAGTGGAACGTCGTGCGCAATCCTCGTAGTCTGAACCTGAGTCTGCGTCGCTAGCAGAATGGGGTCGTGTCATCTCATGGGTCTCCGGTGAAGGGACCTCTACCATGGTAAGGGGCTGTATAGTCGGGAGATGACTGTGCTTCTTGACCAATCTCGGTGCAGTGGAATGGTGATCCACGGGTTCCTTTCCACCTCTGGTGTGTTTATCCCGATGCTCCGGTTTATCCCGTGCTAGTTGACGGGAAACCGGTGAACGGCTTCTTCCTTGTCTGGTGTAAGGTCGCTCCGGGGTATGGTACCTATGGTACCGACTCCGGTTAGGTGGACTAGGTGAAGGGGTCCGACGTCTGGGATGGTCCCTCTCCCGATGATGACGTACAGGATAGGAATCTCGGCGTTGTAACGGTGTGCGACTTCGTTTACGAGATCTGCTTGCCGTAGTACCGAGGTGTGGCGTAGTACCGAGGTGTGGTTCCGTTGTACGGGTCCAAACTTGAGTGGAGGCCGGCTCACGGCGTTCTGGCTGAGTCCGTTCCTCATAAGTCCGTGACTTCTTGGATGTGGAGTCTCGGTGATCTGTATAAGTCCGTTCTGCTTGAGTCCGTGACCTCTCAGATGTAGATTCACGGCGCACTGGATAGGTCCGTGAAGTATCCCGTTCCGTGGTACGGCTGTAGGCCGTGGTACGGTTCTGGGCTGTAGCTTTCTCCCGTAGTGCTCCGGTATCGGAGTTACGGCGGTCTGGATGGGTCCGTGAGGTCTCCCTTCCGTGCTACGGCTCCAGTCCCTGTAGGCCTTTGGCTTGTCCGACTCCCGGCGTCCCGTATAGGGCCGTGACTCCGTGCCGTGGACCCGGTGAGCTGTGCTTGAGCCGGGGTCCCGCTGTAGTGGTGGAGTCCGTGATCTTGATTGTCGGACTGCTTTCTTCGCCGTGTCCGTCTGTGTCTCCGGGGTACGGCGGTTCTTTGGGGACTTGGATGAACGGGAGTTGGTATCCGAGGACTCGCTTGATCCGTGACTGTGACGGGGCTGTCTAGTAGAGTCCGTGTCAGCACTCTAGCCGGTGCAGTAGAAGTAAACCGTATCGCCGTGGCTTGGGCTTGACTGGTCTGCACTTTGCCTATTCTCTCGGTATTCCGTAGTCTCTGTAGGCTCTTGGCTTGACGGGGTCTCGGAGTTCTGCATTGGGCTGATCTCTCAGAGCCATGGTCCCGTATGCTGATCTAAAGTCCGTGGTCTGTAGGTGTGGACTCCCGGTGAGACGTAGACTCTCGGCGTACTGGATAAGTCCGAACTTCATAGGTCCGTGTCGTTCTCTGTCCCGAGGTACGGCTCCGGGCCGTAGTACCGCCTCTGGAAATAACCTCTCTCTCCGATGGTCGGGTCCGAGGTGCTCTGCAGTCGGAGTCCCGGTGCTCTAAGGTGTCGAGGTCCTTGGAGGTCCAGGGTACGGCTCTGTCCCGGGTCCCGGTTCTCCACCAGGTCCCGGCTGGTAGACTTGTCTTTCTTGAGTTGCGGAGACTTGGATGAACGGGAACTGTAATCCGAGGTCTGCCCAGATCCGTAGTTGTAACGGCTCCGGTATAGAGTCCGTAACTCATCTTCTCCGGTGAACTTGAACTAGGCCGTCTTGGGTCTGTAAGTTGTTCACCATCTTAAAATGTAGCTCCAGGGTACTGCGTTTCGCCGTGGAGCTGTGATCCTGTGTCCGTGATCTGTACTGTTTCACGGGTCTGTTGTGAAAATTCCACTGGCAACAGTATCGTTTTGGCGATAAGTTGCTGGTAGGAACTTCGTTTACAGCCAAGTCGTTGAAGAGGGCCTGCGTAGCTTCTCAGCTGGACATCTTGCCAGGTCAATGGCCGCTCTCCAGAGTTGACTGCGTCGCCATAGGTGACTGTAAACACACCTTTGAAAACAAAGAAAAATGCAAGTCTTTATCTGATTAAAACTGACGACATTCTTCGTTCCTATAAATCTATATAGCTGGGCGACTACGTTGGTTCATAATGAACTACGGGAGATAAAAAATAACCATAGAGTGCGTCTATAACAATCCAAAAGTTACTGTTTACAGGAGCTCTCTCAAAACAGGTCTTGTCACCAAGACTGCAAGGAAAAAGAGTGATGGACATGCGCGGAGTGCACGCCACCTGGCGGACGATCGACGCAGCGATCAAGGGAGATAATTTTGTTTGCAGAAGATCTCCAAATGGAGGATATTGGCATTGAAGTGATAACAGGTGAAGATTTGGGACACAAACTTCATAATTGTCCATACAATATTAAACGAGATCCAGCCCGGACAAGTCCCAATTCACAAAGATTTGAAGAAAAAGGGTCATAACTCTTGAAAATATACGCGAAACGTGGAGAAACTTCATGCTGCACAACTACAGGGCACTGGCCACATATTCTGCAAAGTTCATAATTGTCCATACAATATTAACCGAGATCCAGCCCGGACAAGTCCCAATTCACGGAGAATTCAGGAACAAAGGGCCATAACTCTTGAAAATATAAGCGAAACGGGGGAAAACTTTACGCTGCACAACTGTGGGGCACTGACCACATATCATGCACATTTCATACTTGTCCATACAATATTAACCAAGATCCAGCCCGGACAAGTGCCATTCACAGAGATTTCAGAAAAAGGGCCATAACTCTTGAAAATTATACCGGAACTTGGAAAAAACTCTACGCTGCACAACTACGAGGCACTGGTCACATTCCATGCAAGTTTCAATCCTGTCCATCAAATATTAACCAAGATATTTCGCGGACAAGAAATTCGGACGGACAGACGGACGGACAAAGCGATCGCTATATGCCCCCCCTCTACTTTGCCCCCCCTCTAAGTAGAGGGGGGGGGGGGCATAATGAATCAGCTATAACCATTTCATAGTTATCATTATCTGACCACTACTGACTAATCAAGGTGGTAAAAAATTAGAGCAAACAGAAATAATGAGAGATGAAAATAGAATATTAAAATGCATGGTGTCTAATGTCAGCTCTGTCACAGTCGACGATGGTTGACAAATTCAAACAGTTTTGTGGTAGAAAAAATATACATAAAGATCTTACTAAGAAATGATAAAGATATGAGAACGTACCCATTGCCAACAAGATAGCTAAAAAAAACTGCCAAATATTGCGATGAGTAAACATACTTCTGAGCACCAGGAAAAATATTGCTAATGTCATTTGTGTTGTTAATTTCATTTTCGTTTGAAGTCGTTCAGATTTCAAAGCACACATGTGACAGACGGTTGATCTCAAAATGTCCAAGGGAATGAGTAATGTGTATATCCCGAAGGATTGAAATAAAGCAGAAATGTTTAATGGATAAAGAACACCAAATATTGTAGCTAATATCATTTGACAGAATGACGTTAGCTAAACCATATTATTGTTCTCAAATTCACATAGATGGAAATTAATAGTTCATTCTTCTTTCAATCCATTGAGGATTGTTGTTGTTGTAATGGTATACGGTTTGCATTATTAGCTTCTTAGATCATTAGATAGTGGTACCTTTTGTAAGAGAATATACGCCAGTTGTCATCAAATAAACGTTGTATAATTTAATACCTACGAGAATCATATGAGATCGCCTTGCTGGCTATACATTCATCAAATATATTAACCCTGTCGGTACCAAATCCAGGCCTTCAAGTGGCTCACAGTGAAAATATAGGAGAAAATTTACCAAAATATAGGAGAAATATAGGAATTTTCTTATTAAATATAGGAAATAAATGAGTGTAAGACAGGTCACTACTACAGTGTAGGTTCCAAACTTGGTAGTTTTCTGGTGTTTCATCAAATTATTTGAATGAATGCGGTCATAGTGGTGGTGATTGAAGAGACCCGGCCCTTCTGCTTCTTGGTTCAAGAAAGATATTGAAATGTTTTCCTATTTTCCGAGGGCAGTGAGGTGAATTTTTTTTCTTCTGAAATGTATTTCCTAATGCCAATTTGACTCACTCCGGGGCAATGGTGAATGCTTTCATGAAAAAAAGTCAAACTATAGGAAATATCAGGAGGTTTTGGCCTACATATAGAAATAAATATAGAATAAATATAAATATAGAAAAAAATATAGGAATAATAATAGTCACTTGAAGGCCTGCATATCTGTACAATTGTATCGACAGCACAGAAATTCCACAATTGCCCATCATCGGCATATGAAAATAGCTAACTGCTAGAAAATATTACATTTTGTTTGGAAGCTTTGAAAACTTAAATGATGATAAGTATATCTTGGCTTCATTCATGTTCGTGACAGTTTGGATCTGTCAAAACTACAGGTACAAGAGAGTTAAGGCAATGCTTCACTCAATTGAAATATGTTACTATAGTAAAGATTTTCACCTAAACATAAAGTGTATGAAATATTTCTCGAGTGCTGACGGAAAAGTATTAACTTATTCATTTATGCGTCTTATTCCCGAGTACTGCCATATTTGCTACCAGCTTTATATGCTGCAAGAAAACGGGGCTGTTTGAACTGATGATGCTGTATTATTAGGATTGGAACATGATGTCTAGCACTGTAATATCACTTGTCTTTATTGCACCATGTAAGCGTCCTGTCTGTGTCTTGTATGCTGTCCTCAGTGTTTTATAGGGTGGATGGAGGGTGTCTGGTTCCATGCTGCTTCAAAGATTTCTTCTTTGAAGTAGCAGGAACACAACTTGGCTGGGTGATGCTTAGTTGGTTCATCAAGATATAGCTGAAATATTGTTGAAAGCGACGTTAAATTCTGTTCACTCACTCACTAGGATTAGAACATCTTTTGCAGACAAGTGCCATAACAATGTGTCCATTGTTAAAATTAGTTATACCCACAATCTATTACAATGGTGGAATGTGAAAAATGCTCAGACAAATCTATATTACATCTTTTCATTGCTCTTTTCATTTTGACGATATGAGAGATCTTAAACTTTGATGTGATTTACAATTCTACACGATGTTAATGTAACATTATTTCGTGCTCAGAGCACCAAATTACGTCAAGATCGCCAAGGAAATGGTGATTCCCAGATACTCAGAAATAAGACTAAGAAATGCTTTCCTGTCTTCAGTGGTAAAAAATATTTGGCACAATTGATAAATACAAACATTTAGAAGACAGGAAGGAAGCAATCAGAGATTGCTCAATTGTATGCCCCCCCTTCCGCTTTAATCTGACGCTGTCCCACCATTGTTCTGTTGTTTATTGGTTGGTGGAGGCCTAATTTGGATAATTATAAAAATTCTGTTTCAGTTACTTTTTTTGCCATGCCTCACATAATACATATTCCAAGTATCAACCAACAAGTGATAATACGATGTTTTGATGCAAGATGGTCGCCAGGGCTTTCACCAAATCTGAAAATGTGACCTGGTTATGAGACCTACATTCCTTGGGAGTATATTGTGGTGAAATTATGAAGCGATCAGTGAACTTTGAATTTTGCACCCAATTCACTCTTTTTGGGGCAATTTCATACTTCAGGACCATTGTTGTCTGCTTTGGAATGTAGAATAACATATATAATATAGCCATTTTCCTGGTCCAAATCGGTTATGGACTGAGATCCAGCCTGGACAAATAAATATATCCCATTCACTTAGGTTTGATAAACAAAGGGCCATAACTCTTGAAAATATAACCGAAAGCAGAGAAACTTCACGCTGCACACCAATGGGTCACTGACCACATATCATGCAAATTTCATACTTGTCCATACAATATTAACCGAGATCCAGCCCTACAAGTCTCAATTCACAAAGATTTGAAGAAAAAAGGGCCATAACTCTTGAAAATATACGCGAAATGTGGAGAAACTTCACGCTGCACAACTACAGGGCACTGACCACATATCCTGCAAATTTCATAATTGTCCATACAATATTAACCGAGATCCAGCCCGGACAAGTCCCAATTCACAAAAATTTGAAGAAAAAAGGGCCATAACTCTTGAAAATATATGCGAAACGCGGAGAAACTTCACGCTGCACAACTACAGGGCACTGACAACATATCCTGCAAAATTCATAATTGTCCATACAATATTAACCGAGATCCAGCCCGGACAAGTCCCAAAATAAGGAGAATTCAGGAACAAAGGGCCATAACTCTCGAAAATATAAGCGAAACGTGGAGAAACTTTACGCTGCACAACTGAGTGGCACTGACCACATATCATGCAAATTTCATACTTGTCCATACAATATTAACCAAGATCCAGCCCGGACAAGTCCCATTCACAGAGATTTCAGAAAAAGGGCCATAACTCTTGAAAATTATATCGGAACTCGGAAAAACATCTACGAGGCACTGGCCACATTGCATGCAAGTTTCAATCCTGTCCATTAAATATTAACTGAGATATAGCGCGGACAAGAAATTCGGACAGACGGACGGACAAAGCGATCGCTATATGCCCCCCCTCTAGTTAGGGGGGGGGGGGGGCATAATGAAAGAGTTTTTGAATTGAGTGAAGCATCCCTTCAAGGTTTAATAAGTCTGTTGCTTTCAAAGTAATATTTTATAACACAAGGTTATTCTATGGATAACAACTTCTTTATTGCTGTGGAGCTGACGTTTCGTTGGAGATACTTCCAACTTTTCCAAGCTAATGAGCTTTGAAAAAGTTGGAAGTATCTTCAACGAAATGTCAGCTCCACAGCAGTAAAGAAGTTGTTATACATAGAATAGCCTTGTGTTTTATACGCCAGTATGAAATATGCTAAATCACTTATCATTTTCTATATGAAGGCAAAAAATATATAGTTATACCTGTGACTCCAGAGAATTGTTTTGTATGTGACAGTTAACAGGTGAACATTCTAAAGGGTCTATGGGGCAGCCCAGCATCCACTCTATGGTTCGGAAAGAGGCATCATGATGAGGCAAAGAGTTAACAAAATTATCAGAAGAATTTTCTCTATTAACAAAAATATGACACCGCCAACCATAAAACTATATTCCCACACAATCAAATGCCAACCAAAAGTATATGTTACTTAAAAAACTAAGAATGGTTTTAGATTCAGGTGAAATATTTTTGTTAAAAGAGAAATTTCTCCGTACAAATGCCCAGAAATTACCTGATATTAAAGGTCACACAGGTCTTTTCGAAACAACAATAAATCCATTATTAAACTGTCTCTCATCTTTGCTTCCAATCTGAATGTTCGCCATGTGGAATTTAGACATGACGAAAACTTAAATTTTGTTTTGAACTGAAAATTGAAAACAAGAAATTATTTCCAAACAAACATCAGATAACCTATTAGAGACTATCAGTTCTGAAACATTGCTTTTATATCCTTCCATACCTGTGACCAATTCACTTTTTCCTGCGAGCCTAGACTAGAACTGTAAAATGATATAGATATTGTTTGATCAACCTCCCTATCTTCTTTCTTTAAATATGCCTCCCAGTTCTCGTAAATTTTCCCAATGTCTCTATCAACGTTGTACTCTGCCATTTGTTCATTCAAGAATGGCACAATCATGTTGTACTGGTGAATTTTGGCGTTGATGTCTTCGAAACGTGACCTGAAGTTCTTGGTGTAAGTCTGCCATCGGTTGGATTTCTCAGGTGTGAAGGGAGGTAATCCCAGCAAGTTTCTCTCCCTCGCCAATGTCTGTCGTGCCTTCAAGACCTCCTCTCTGTTAACAAATGCAAGCAAACAGTCATTCTCTGAGATAGACCCAAAGTAACAGGTGCTATAGAGGAAAGAAGGAGACAAAGCCAGACAACCAGAATGACATTCAATATACAGTAATTCCCCTAATAATTCGATCACCGGAAGTGCAGAAAAAAAGGCATATATGGCAGATTCCACGATAACCTAGTCCACTAACACACATTTCCGTCAATCATTGACGGAACATGACATTTGCAACACCTATAAATTCAAAAATATCGTTAACAAACAATGTGCCCTGTATGTTACTATCTTAAACATGTCAATGAATTGCATAAGATGAAAATAAACAGGAGCCCCTATGAATTCCATGTACAGTTTTCAATTTAGTGGGACAACACAAAAATGACATCTGCAACATTTTTGTTGCTTATGTCATTTTTCCGTCAAAATCTATTTTGTATATTTACGAGAAATTTCTTGTAAGACAAGCACTTGCATATGCTCAATGGAATTAGGCCATTTGTATTGATGTATCTGTACCCTTGTCAGTGTATGACATCACCCATGCTGTAATACAGGGTCTTTTCAAAATTTTGCTAATGTCATTTCCGTCACGGGAGTTGGACGGAAATGACATTTGCAACGTTTTTCAAATGCTCATAGTATCCCTGTATTGGTATTTAACACACTGGCAATGGTACATATATCTTAATAAGGCCAAGCTAGTATCACTGTAAATCTTTTTTTGAATAATTTAGTTGACATTTGATTTGTGGTGATTATTGTAAAAAAAGTATGACGGAAATATGACATTAGCACAAGTGACATTAGCAACATTTACATTTCTGTCTCTCTATTATACTGCATATAAGAAATATACCGGGTAAGACTGTCTGTCTACAGGGTAAAATGGTTACACAACCTTGGTGGGTTTAGCAAACATGTACATAACAAGGAGTTACTTTTTTAGTATTTATAACGTTGCTAATGTCATTTTTCGGTTGGACAGAGAATTTGACGGAAAAGTGGACTAGGTTATCGTGGAATCCGCCATATATGAAAATATTCTTCATGGCACCAGCTACAAAGTGTTACATTTTGTCTTTATATGACTTTTCTTCAATTTCAAAGAAGAATGGTATTGTTACTTTTTCTCTGTGTTTGAATAACAGGGTTTGAAAAGTGAACTTAATACTGTGATTGAATTATTAGGGGAATTATATCCAGGCCCCAATCTAGCCCCTACCAGTGTACGATATTGGGGGAATTATATCCTGGTCCCAATCTAGCCCCTATCAGCATACGATATTGGGGGAATTATATCCAGGTCCCAATCTAGCCCCTATCAGTGTACAATATTGGGGGAATTATATCCTGGTCCCAATCTAGCCCCTATCAGTGTACAATATTGGGGGAATTATATCCTGGTCCCAATCTAGCCCCTATCAGTGTACAATATTGGGGGAATTATATCCTGGTCCCAATCTAGCCCCTATCAGTGTACAATATTGGGGGAATTATATCCAGGTCCCAATCTAGCCCCTATCAGTGTACAATATTGGGGGAATTATATCCTGGTCCCAATCTAGCCCCTATCAGTGTACGATATTGGGGGAATTATATCCTGGTCCCATCAGTCCCTATCACAATATTAAAATTATATCCAGGTCCCAATCTAGCCCCTATCAGTGTACGATATTAGGGGAATTATATCCAGGTCCCAATCTAGCCCCTATCAGTGTACGATATTGGGGGAATTATATCCAGGTCCCAATCTAGCCCCTATCAGTGTACGATATTGGGGGAATTATATCCAGGTCCCAATCTAGCCCCTATCAGCGTACGATATTGGGGGAATTATATCCAGGTCCCAATCTAGCCCCTATCAGCGTACGATATTAGGGGAATTATATCCAGGTCCCAATCTAGCCCCTATCAGTGTACGATATTGGGGGAATTATATCCAGGTCCCAATCTAGCCCCTATCAGTGTACGATATTGGGGGAATTATATCCAGGCCCCAATCTAGCCCCTATCAGTGTACGATATTAGGGGAATTATATCCAGGTCCCAATCTAGCCCCTATCAGTGTACGATATTAGGGGAATTATATCCAGGCTCCAATCTAGCCCCTATCAGTGTACGATATTAGGGGAATTATATCCAGGCTCCAATCTAGCCCCTATCAGTGTACGATATTAGGGGAATTATATCCAGGTCCCAATCTAGCCCCTATCAGTGTACGATATTGGGGGAATTATATCCAGGTCCCAATCTAGCCCCTATCAGTGTACGATATTGGGGGAATTATATCCAGGCCCCAATCTAGCCCCTATCAGTGTACGATATTGGGGGAATTATATCCAGGTCCCAATCTAGCCCCTATCAGTGTACAATATTGGGGGAATTATATCCAGGCCCCAATCTAGCCCCTATCAGCGTACGATATTTGGACACTGCCATAATTTGGCACTGTACCCTTGCTGTAATTTTTTTTTTCAGAAATCCTGACTGAATATTCTTTAGCTCTATATGACAGTCTTTTTTAGTTGCTGGAACTATAAGACCAGTTTCAACACACTTTCAGGGAGAACTAAATTTTGCACCACCCACTCTCGGAGTCTGCCCAACTTAGCTCATTCGCGGCGCGTGACTTTGCCTGGTCTTCTTGGTGCTTTACCACCCCTGTTCTTTAGTTCTGGATTAGGCCCTGGTGTCTGGTTCAAATCATTATAGGGTTATTGAGTGGGTGATGGGTGATTATAAGAGATGGCCCATATGACAGACAGTGTGGGGAGGCGGATAGTTCCGACTGGGGAGGGTGGGACAGGATACATCCCCTGGGTATGATGCTTTGGCCGGCAGGAGGCATGCAATACCTCTTACCTTACAGGTGAACTGAAAAGCTTTCCAATGTTCTGTTAAAATGTCATAAAACAAGAACTTCTATAGTTGTTACAAATATAGTTCTGTGGGTTATTGTTTTATTTTGGGTATATGAGAAGTCAAAAATTATACCACCAAAAACGAGAGCCAGAACTTTTAAAAACGTCATCGCTTGCCTCCCGTTGTTTTTGGAACGTCATGATGTTATAGTGGTCCTCGCTCATTCATCCGACGTAGCATGACGTCACATTTAAATGAAACTTCAATGAAGGAGACCGCTATTATAACGTCATAATGTTCTACAAACCAAGAGAGACAAGCGATGCAAGTTTTCAAGACGGATTTATAACAGGATAACTTAAATATTGTTAATAGTACAATTTTGCAAAATATATTTTCCAAAAAACCGTATAAAAGTTATGTCACATAAGGGACGGTATCCAACCAGCGTTTGCTGTTGAGACGTTTTAAACGATGGAAAAAAACGCTCAGCTACTACACCCATCGTTTGCACCATTGTTTTTTTTGTGTAGCAAACGATCAAAAAAACCATCACCGGAGACGGCCGAAGGTACCGCTGTCGTTCGGAAGAAAACGTCGTCGTTTGGAAGACACTGACAAAAGACGATCGCACGTGTTAAGCTGCGCATAAATACACACTGGGTGAACAAGCCGTGCCTTAGCTCTCAACTGCGCACATGTGTAACAAAATATAGCGCTATCAGCGAATGTGAAAACGGGTTTAACACAGGGGAAATAAATTACACTTTAATCGCCTTCCGCGTTTGTTTTAAAGGTTTGATTACGAGAAGTCGCTGTTTGTGTGCAAAAATTTTCTATGAAAATGACAACCATCTAGCTGTGATAATGGAAGTGTCACGTACGCAAATAAAACTAAATGGTTTAATAACACCCTCCCCATGTATGCACGGTGTAAAAAAATTCTTTGAATAGGCCGCAAAAGGTAATCAACAGATAACTCTGCCGATATCTTACTGATCTGAATTATGTTCAGTTATTATTTAACTTAAAGAAATACCCGTTTCAAAAATATTTAGGTTGATAAATATTTCCTTGTTATTCAGGGCGATACGGAAGTCTACCGTGGAAAATGGTGTTGATTCGCCTGGAAATTTTCGCGATAATGCCGACACTAGGTTTTGATCCCTTTCCTTGAAAACGCATGGATGCAATAGAAATCTAAATAAATATTTTTCATCGCGAGTATTATGGGACCATGAAACTATTATATGATTTTTGTATCTTCAGCGGTTTTCTTGTAATGTTTACCGGAAAACGTGTAACACGATTTGCGGGAATTCCACTGAAATTCGCCCACTTCAGAGTACATTTTAATACCTCGATGGCAAATCGTGTTACACTTTTCCCAATAAATATAACATGAAAAGAGATGAAGAGACAGAAATGATATTTATATTTTCATGATCCTATAATACTCGAGATAAAAAATGTATTTAAATATTTTATTTTATGAATGCGTTTTCAAGGAAATTGATAAAAAAAAACAACTAATGTCAGTATATCGCCGAAAATTCTCGGCAAATCGACCCTGTTTCACGTTAAATAAACCAAAAAATGGAAAGGTTTCTAATATGTTATTTGGCCTGTGTACTGTATTGCAGTCCATAGGAAAATCAACACGCGCGTTTAGCTTTAATATTTTAGAAATATCGCAATTTATTCTACGGGTCTGTCTGAAAAAAAAACCCAGCTTGTGTACGGTCAAGGAGCACACGCGTACACGCACGTGGCCTTCCATTTCGACTGCGGTTTATCCCCAGCATAGAAAAGTCGACACAGGACTGCTCCCGCATGGCGGGAAAATAAAGACCGGTGTGGAACACGTGTCTGTCGAAACGTTCATGGCGATATACCAGATCAGAGAGGAAAACGCTATATTCACGATCCTTCAATTCACAAGTCGAATACATTAAAATTATCCAGAAAGTTTCTAGAGCTATACTTTGATGGGTGCCATGAAAAAGAATTGTCACGGGAGAATATTTGGTGACCCTGATATTTGAACATCGCTACTTGAGAGAAAGTGGAGGCGTGAATTTCCATTGAGTCTTCATTCAAGCATTTTTAATGTTTTAGATTGAAGGGAATTTCTCGGCAATGCGCTGAGACAGATGTATTTTTTGACAACCAATCTTTTATTTGAGACTTTATCGAAACAGATCCAAATATTTGATTATCGGTGTTTTATTTATTATGGTCAACTTAACGCACTTTTACTCTACATTGCAGGTTTGTTTGCTCCATGGACATATTGAAACTAGAGGAATGACCGCCTTTTCTCCGGATAATATTATTCGCATATCCACATATTTCTTCGTTATGTTTATGTTTTGTTGTAAGATTCTAACCAATAAACATATGATTGTGCAAGGAAGTCCCATATCCCTATCCAGCAGGACTATACGTGGAAGAAACTAATTTCCGGTGAGCATATAGGTAAGAATCCTGCTTGATTAGTAAACAATATTGCCAAGCTGTCAATTTATTGTCTAGCCATAATAATAGTAAAGTGATCAGCTTTTTTGTCTGTTCTATTGGTCTACACACAGCTTGACTTTCGAGCCACGAAGGACGCAAGAGTTACTTCCGGAGGCGGCATCCACGGGCATTTGCTTTATTACTACCATAATTCAAATAAATGGACGCTCACGGGAAGTATCGCTGAAGGGATTGTTCATTTCAAAGACATTATTAAATAAAAGGCAACAAGTGTCTTTGATTTTATACTTTTTGTTTATTCACAGTTGCATATTTCCGGGACAGTTTTAATTGATCACTCCGGGCTCTAAATAAGCCATGCAGTTTTGTTCCATGAAAAATATATTTAAGTGCATTTCTGGAAGGTTGGACATATATGATCTCATCTTTAGTACTATACACATCGTCTTTCACATCCAGCTTATCACCACAACCGATACTTCATTCACTATGGAACAACATACAGGAAATCAAGGTAAGTTCACATAAATTTTATTACTGATCGTATGCATTGCATTGTTGGAATAAAATATTGTTTAAACCAATAACAAAGAGAGATCAACAAATATGCGCTATAAAGAGTAATAAATGACATGTGAGAAATTGAGGAATTAACACGGTGGGATACAGCCCATAGCAAATTAAGAAGTAATAAACAATGGTTATTTTGATTACCCACTCGAATCCCAACGGCGAAACAAGACTAGTTAATTCTTGTTAATTACATACACGATCTTTCATAACTGGATCGACGATACCAAGTGACAAAATAATCTCTCTGTATGAAAATGTCATGCGGCGTTGCTCTAAAAGTTGTAAATGTACAACCACGGGTATCCGACTTCTATCGAAATTACAAACTTCAGATGAATAGAGTACTCATCACGTATAGATATTTGCAGATGTAACTTTAAAAGCTTACCAAACAAGGCGCGCTTCAAAAGCGCAAATTGAACAAAAACAAAATTATGAGTTACACCATTAGAAAACCGTTATCTATGATGAATGTCTTGTAAATTTCTGCGTTTACGCATCGTCCTGAAAGAGAAAAAATATACGCATTAGATTCTAATGTTTCACTCGACATTTATCTGTAATCAAACGTAATAATAATTGTTAAAGTAAAACTATGATCATCTCATTCCAAAAATTACAAATATTGTCCATAAAACAAATAAACGACTACCAGGTGTTAATTTTGTTGACAAATTTTTCAATCATACAGACCTAATTCCAAACACTTTCAGATCATATTTTTCAAAATTATCTGTTGTCCACAGGTACCCAACTAGACAGGCTAAATTAAATTTATATCGCGATTTTTACTACTCTGACTTATAGTACTAAAATAAAGGGTCCCAAAATATGGAACAATTTACCCTCTCAGTTAAAATCTCACGTTTCGCTCTCATTATTCAAATCGAGGATGTAATCGTATTTATTCCTGGAACATAATTAGACATCTATTCTGTTTGCCGTCTGTGGAAGTTGGAAATTAAATTTGTGTTTTTGTCTCACTATGATAGAGTTTACCGCATATTATCATCTTTGTAAATATAATAATTATTTTGGGATAAAACAAACCCCTCGGGATTTTCATCCCGCCACTATTATATTTTGTTTACTAAACATTATTGTTATGCATGGTGAAATAAAAATCAAATCAAATCAAATGGTAATCTAGAACTGACTTTTTTGAAGCCGCCTTCCAAAATGCGCAAAGCCCGTATTCTGCAAAATACATAAGATTCGAATCGCACGTTCATAAAACGATATCATGGTTCCATAATATTTTGTTTATTAACGAATTACATCGTAACCGATTCTAAGATACAGTCAAGCAGCACACGTATAGCAAAAATCTGGAGAGAAAAAAACAACATTAATTTGTGTTCCGTTCTCATAATCCGTTTTTCACGGCCTCAAGCGACACAGCCGTTGTTGTTGTTTTTGCGTCTGTAAAGCGGGACTACTTTCGAGCCGGTCGTTTGCCAGGAGACTTTCAATCGTTTGCTAGAAAACGTCTGCACCTTTGTTCGAGGTGTGAAAAGACGACCGGCACCCTTACCGTAGGTTGCCGGAGATTTCCGGCGATCGTCTTTATCTGACCGGCGTTTTTTAAAAAACGATCAACTCATACACCCATCGTTTGCATCGACGTTTTTTTTCATCGTTTAAAACGTCTAGCAAACGAACGTTGGATGGATACGGTCCCTAAGACAAGATGCATATAAGCAACATTTCAGATAAAATTAAAAGCTTTGCAGTTCACCTTTAAGGAACAATAGCTCAACTATTTAACCAATGATATAGCTCTAATACCTGAACCATTTCTTTCTCGATCAGGCACACATGTACCCATACAGTACCCACATCAAAACCCGACAGTGAGCCCTCTCACCATACCTTGGTGTACTTCGTAAAGCCGACTAGTTAGATAATTAATTTTCATCTTCAATTTAAGGTGCCTGCATAGGCTTCTTTAGACTGTGATCATCCTACCTGATCTCCCTCTCCAAAGCGATCCAAGCTGGCGCAAACCCATCATTGATGAGTATCTTGTTGAGGTTGTGCGTGGTCGAGTCGACAAATGGATTCCTGTCGAAGAGGGAGAGTGGTTTCCCCTTACCAGGCAGATTGTCAAAGTCTTCTTTCTCCATGGCCTCCTTGATGATCTATGAAACTTCTACAAAGAGTAAAATGTTTTGTTTCTGGTCAGTGTGCATGCCATTTCAAATCATGCAAATTGCCACTCTTACGCAAAGGACCTGGTACAGTTTAGTGAGGTGTTGGCCCCCATGAGGTGTGGTTTGGAGCATTGAAATGAAATGTCGCATACGAAAGAAATTGTTCAGTTAGTTTATAGTATATTATTTTTGTCATATGGTCTGAGTATTTTCCATGCCCTGGGTCGTAGACCTTTTGAATAACAGCATTGTGTAGAGGATTTGTGCAAAATCATCTATTTCAATGTGAAAACATCACCCTTTTCTCTTCATAAACATACGCCAATCCAGAACCAAGATAAACTTGACCCACCAATATTGGTCATGCGAAAAGTTACTTGTTGCCCGAAACCGCTTTTGGTTCTAGACTGGTTTCATATGGCTACAAAGAGAATGGGGTGTATTTTTCACCTCAAAACAAAGATTTTTGGACAAATACACCATTTCAAGATGTTGTTACTCAAAATCCCTAAGACCCAGGATTTGGAAATTACTCAGACCATACGACAAGATAATATTTTTTAAGCTGACAGAAAAATTTCTTCAGTTTCGTATGCAATATTTCATTTTGGCACTCCACACCACATTAAACCATGCCGGGTCCTTTTGACAAAGTTACATGTATCTCCTTAAGTGGCTCATTTTACCTGGTTACCTACCATTATCTTTTTACTGTGAATATCCATAAATTTTATCAAGAGAAAAACATGAACAAATTTGTTAGTTTTTCATTTTTCTTAACATGCTCACTATAAACCAACAATCCAGTCCACAATTTGTTGATAAAATTAACAAGCGTTCTGAGAACCCCAACATCTCGCCTTGCGGGGTCATCCGCCAAAGGTGCAGCAGTATTGAAAGCATACATGTAGAGCAAACAATAAGGTCTGGAATAAGTGATGCGGTACAGACAATAATGTCTGGAATAGATTATCTGGTGCAGACAATAACATCAGTCCCATGTGGGATTACTGGCAAAAGTTAATCCCATGTAGGATGGATAGGTCAGTGTAGTCGGATTACTGGTACATAGGGCATTCCAGTGTGAGATTACTGCTGGGTGGACCAGTCCCATGTTATTACTGATGGATAGTCCTCTGTGGGATTACTGCTGGATAGTGCAGTCCCAAGTGGGATTACTACCATCACCATCATGGTATGGATGATAGTGATGGTATGGATGGTAGTGATGGTATGGATGGTAGTTATGGTAGTGATGGTATGGATGGTAGTGATGGTATGGATGGTAGTGATGGTATGGCTGGTAGTGATGGTAGGAATGGTAGTGATGGTATGGATGGTAGTGATGGTATGGATGGTAGTGATGGTATGGATGGTAGTGATGGTATGGATGGCATGGATGGTAGTGATGATAGGAATGGTAGTTATGGTATGGATGGTAGTGATGGTATGGATGGTAGTGATGGTATGGATGGTAGTGATGGTATGGATGGTATGGATGGTAGGAATGGTATGGATGGTAGTGATGGTATGGATGGTAGTGATAGTATGGATGGTAGGAATGGTAGTGATGGTATGGATGGTAGTGATGGTAGGAATGGTATGGATGGTAGTGATGGTATGGATGGTAGTGATGGTATGGATGGTAGTGATGGTATGGAATGGATGGTAGTGATGGTATGGATGGTATTGATGGTATGGATGGTAGTGATGGTATGGATGGTAGTGATGGTATGGATAGTAGTGATGGTATGGATGGTAGTGATGGTATGGATGGTAGTGATGGTAGGAATGGTAGTGATGGTATGGATGGTAGTGATGGTAGGGATGGTAGTGATGGTATGGATGGTAGTGATGGTATGGATGGTAGTGATGGTAGTGATGGTATGGATGGTAGTGATGGTATGGATGGTAGGAATGGTATGGATGGTAGTGATGGTATGGATGGTAGGAATGGTAGTGATGGCATTGATGGTATGGATGGTAGTGATGGTAGGAATGGCATGGATGGTAGGAATGGTAGTGATGGTATGGATGGTAGTGATGGTATGGATGTGATGGTATGGATGGTAGTGATGGCATGGATGGTAGGAATGGTAGTTATGGTATGGATGGTAGTGATGGTAGTGATGGTATGGATGGTAGTGATGGTATGGATGGTAGTGATGGTAGGATGGTAGTGATGGGATTGTAGTGATGGCAGGGATGACATGGATGGTAGGATGTAAGTGATAGCAGTGATGGTAGGATGGTATGGATGGTAATGATAGTAGGGATCCGATGGTAGTGATGGTTGGGATTGTAGTGATGGCAGGGAGGACATGGATGGTAGGATGTAAGTGATAGTAGGGATGGTAGTGATAGTATGGATGATAGCGATAGTAGGGATCCGATGGTAGTGATGGTTGGGATGGCAATGATGGTTGGAAGGGTATGACTGGTAGTGATGGTTGGGATGGCAGTGATGGTTGGAATGGTAGTGATGGCAGGGATGATATGGATGGTAATGATAGTAGGGATGGTAGTGATGATCAGTATGGTAGTGATGGTATGGATGGTTGGGGAGGGGGATTTGGTTTAATGTCACGCTCAAGGTTGTTTCACTCATATGGTGACAGTCAGTTTGGTTGGTGGAGGAAGCCGGAGTGCCCGGAGAGAACCAACGCCCGTTGGCAAGTAACTGACAATCTTCCACACATGGACAGGCTGAGTTCCAACCCGTGCCGGTGCAGCAGTGTGAGGCTAGCGGTCACCAGCGAAGCACCTTAGACCACTCAGCCACTGAGGGCCCAT
>JAVTVY010017824.1:0-80044 GCA_036873755.1 Hanleya hanleyi | reverse complement strand
GGAATGTTCACACCATACACTTAGAGCAATTGAAAAGGGCGTTTCTGAAATAATGTGACGATAACACGATTTTTACAAGAAAACGTTTGCGATCGATATTCTATGGCGTTTATGCCAATGAAAGATGTTCGTCTTAGAAACTCAGCTTAGCAAGGAACATCGCCTTTCATTGCCAATGACGTTCCCAGGAATGTGCATTAACGATAGTGCATATGCACTCGTCCGCTGTCTGAATTCTAATTCATTTAGATTGCTGACCAAAACCCAAGAAAACGTAAAGTCCTGTGAAGATTCAAGAACCGTCGCAGAATCAATCTGATTCGCCAGGAATTCATTGTTCTGTTGAAGATTCAATTCTCCTTACAGTGCGCCAACCATTATGACCGAGACTGTACTTTCTAGGTAAGGTAGCATTACAAGCCTCACATCTGACAATCAGTTGCCCACCTTCGTCCATTGTGACATATTTTTTGTTAGATCATACTGGCACCAAACTCCAAGCTGGCATAAAATGCATACGCTAGTTTCCTTCAAAAGAGAGGCGATTTAACGATACCGTGCGGACAAGACATCATAATCTTCTATCGCCAAAGACGTTTCACTGAGACGATTTTTTTCAGATAAATTTTCACTGGACCATTGTATCTCAAGTCACGTTTTGATTGTGTCTGTTCATATAAACATCATGACTATACATACAGGCCTCTCAAGACGGGGGACTAATGTATACATGTATACATTATTCATTTTCGATTACCGAGCTACTCCTCCAGCAAACCGAAAATTTATAATGTGTAGAAGAGATCTAGGTGTACAATTTTGTACGCTTGTAAGCGCAACACATATTAAACAGTACACTCAGAATCCAAAGTCGCATCCATACCTAACATTCGGAGATGCTCAGCGCCGGGCTGGACCCTAATTTAACACGTCTACAAACATGTTCTTTATTGACGAAGAAACTACCAACTGGGATTTAACCAACACTGAATTAATGCGGGTAATATTAAGTAAGCTGATCAGATATTAATGTATTGGGGCTATAATACTGGAGAAATCTCTACAAATATGAAGTATAATAATAATGATATTTATTGTATTTAGGCACGAATAGTCAGATGAGATACAATAAACCGCAAGCGAGTGGTACGTGCATGGTGCAGTTAAATAGTGTTCCTGATGATACACTTAGAATAATTAGAATATAATATAATAATACATGAGAGTAAGCAACGATCAAGCAGCAATCTCTGATTGATCTGTGCAGATCCTTTCCTATTTAGGACAGGATGACAACAAATCAAGCTTTCTCTCTATTACCTTCTTTGGTTACATAAAAACTAGAAACCTGTATCTCATTCTGTTGTCTAAAAACCTGTCTCCTATGTATTTGAGTCATAGATCTTCATATAATGAACAAATTAGAATAAAATGGAATAGCCACGATAGCTTGTTTCTTACAAAGTTAACAATATCTTTCATTTCTAGGTTTTCTATTGTATCGACCTACATCAATTGTCATCGATATGAATTATAAACTAAGGAAAATAGTGTACGAAACATGGTACATTTATCATGAAATATTCTGTGGTGAAAGTGCTCAACACAGATTTAAATAAACGCGGCTTGAAATGATTTCAAAATTAAGTACTATAAATCAGGGACATTACCAATATATAATGGGTCAAATATCAGATCATGACAACTGTATAATTGTTTATTGGATTAAATGTTAAATGGGTGATGAAAAACGATGCCGGCACACTGACAAGAAATCATATGACCCCACAGACAAATATACTATCTGGATATTTCTAAAAACTACCTGACGATTATAAACATATATACAGTGTCGGTTACAATTATTGGTACATGTATATCGTTCAAATTTCCGAAATTCGATGAATCAAGATTGTTCCGGAACTTCTGGAGGACTCATCATGTAGCTCTTTTAATTTCGTGAAAAATCGATGGATTTTCCGTTTTCTGGAGCTTTGGATAACAATCTAACTGCATTGGTGTTCGAATAGTGCATCATTAGGATTGCAAGCTCTAAACAGCAGATAAATCTATTGTTTTCGCGCCATTGTCATTTGCAATTTTGCGCCATTGTCATTTGCAATTTTTGCAACGAATTTGCAATTTGTTTCTGACACCAGATCAGAAATACAGCCTGATGATGGACTCAAATTGTGATATGTTGTTCTGACACTAGATCAGATATATAACAGCCTGATGGTTGGCTCAAATTGTTATATGCTGTTCTGACACTAGATCAGATATATAACAGCCTGATGGTTGGCTCAAATTGTTATATGCTGTTCTGACACTAGATCAGATATATAACAGCCTGATGGTTGGCTCAAATTGTTATATGCTGTTCTGACACTAGATCAGATATATAACAGCCTGATGGTTGGCTCAATTGTTATATGTTGTTCTGACACTAGATCAGATATATAACAGCCTAATTGTGGGCTCAAATTGTTATATGCTGTTCTGACACTAGATCAGATATATAACAGCCTGATGGTTGGCTCAATTGTTATATGTTGTTCTGACACTAGATCAGATATATAACAGTCTGATGGTGGGCTCAAATTGTTATATGCTGTTCTGACACTAGATCAGATATATAACAGTCTGATTGTGGGCTCAAATTGTTATATGCTGTTCTGACACTAGATCAGATATATAACAGCCTGATGGTTGGCTCAATTGTTATATGTTGTTCTGACACTAGATCAGATATATAACAGCCTGATGGTTGGCTCAATTGTTATATGCTGTTCTGACACTAGATCAGATATATAACAGCCTGATGGTTGGCTCAATTGTTATATGTTGTTCTGACACTAGATCAGATATATAACAGCCTGATGGTGGGCTCAAATTGTTATATGTTGTTCTGACACTAGATCAGATATATAACAGTCTGATGGTGGGCTCAAATTGTTATATGCTGTTCTGACACTAGATCAGATATATAACAGCCTGATTGTGGGCTCAAATTGTTATATGCTGTTCTGACACTAGATCAGATATATAACAGCCTAATGGTTGGCTCAATTGTTATATGTTGTTCTGACACTAGATCAGATATATAACAGTCTGATGGTGGGCTCAAATTGTTATATGCTGTTCTGACACTAGATCAGATATATAACAGTCTGATGGTTGGCTCAAATTGTTATTTGCTGTTCTGACACTAGGTCAGATATATAACAGCCAGATGGTTGGTTCAAATTGTTATATGCTGTTCTGACAAAAGATCAGATATATAACAGACTGATGATTGACTCACATTTTTATATGCTGTTGAGATGGTTCAGTTGTTACGTCAACAGAAAAGTAAATTACAGATTTTTCGTTTTTAAATAAATATTTTGTTTTCGATCATGTAGTTTGAATTGAGTAAAGCTAAACAGCTCAAACATCCACCAGAATCAGGCCAAGGCATCAAATAATAATTTGTTTAGGGAAAAATCTCACGATAGCTGCTACTTCCGGAAACGGAACGCCGACACGTGCACGCATAGTACTGATCTGAAATTGTGCACATTGACCTCCTTCAACACTTGAAGGTTGTACGTTATAGTAAAATGGCTAAATTCCTCTTTTCCATTTCTGGCCAATTGGCTGCATATCGTGCTCTCGAACTGAACATAAATATTACTGAGTGAGCGCAATGTATAGATGAACCTCACATGAGTTATATCCTCCATATGTATAGTGGAACGGTAGAAAGAATCAAGGCTACTGACGTTGTTTTATCGACCATCATTTTTCTGAGCTAACTATTGCTTTTAGAAGGTGTCTAGGTCCTGACGAGAAATAGTTTTATAAACAATCAAAACATTCAAGTAAATGTTTCACAATTGCAACGATTTTTCGTGATTTACAGTAAATTATGTCATTTCAAGCTGCGTTTTTTTTAAAATCTGTGTTGAGCATTATAGCCAAAAATATTACACGATAAATGTATCATGTTCCTTGCGCTATTTTATTTAGTTTAGTTCTTTAGGCGACTTGGTGGGTGAGCTATATATATATCAGCGTGAATTAGAGGTGTATAAGAGGTCTTCTGATGACACGTTATAAGCAAGGTCGTGGTACATTGAATCACGTTGTCTGCTTGTCAGTCAGTCACTTCTCAGCAAAATAACGCTCGCCATCGCCTTATTTATTGATTTAATCTACATGTATATTTTGTGCCTGTTCCCGTTCCTTTCGATCAAAGTTAGCAATCCGGTCAGAGCCCTCCTTGAGCTTCATTAAATCGATCACCAGCCTGAGGAGGGCGAAAGGAGCCGTTAACACCAATATCACCTTCCACAGACCCACGTTCATCACTGGCACTACAAATACAGTACAACAGATATAATTAATGATCAATGAAATTCTGAACTAAGCCTGTCTATTATATGTAGGAAGATGAAGTATGTACTTCTAGCGATATTGACCCTGTTGACAAAAATTGGTGATGATTTCAGTTTGGTACACAATCCGATGAGGGCAAACGAGCTATTCCATCAACAAATTAACTATCACATATCGGTATTTAGCTCTTTTGAAAATATTCTAATCTTCAAAAAGTAATCCGGTATTTTAACTGAATTGTGGATTAACAATCACCCAATCTCAGAGTTCGGTAAAGGTTTATAAGCCTGGAAAATCTGCGAATATACTAGATAAACGAATGATGGTATCACATGGATAAAGAGGCGTTGTAAATGTCCACTATGAGAACAAAAAAAGTCAAGAATCCGTTATTCTTCCTAAAGTGTTTAATGAGTGTCCCATCCTTCCTTAATTCTTGTTTTCACATCCCAATTTCAGAGTTTGTAATCTCTTAAACTGTCGATGCCTACATGACAGAAGGCGGCACCGCCATAAGAATATCTTTATATTATTTCTATACACCTTACAAAGTTTTTACTCTCATCATTCCACGTTGGAACACCTAACCCGTCAAACCAAATTCGGACAAAAGCCAAATGGAGTTCTTGTGAATCTTGTTTATTTGAAATACACAGTGGAGATCCTTTTTCAACAGAATAGTCCTGGTATTACAATATTCTGAGCATCAAAGAGGACCGGTGCTACCAACTGAAGGTTATATATAGCTGGTCATTAGATTTGAAATAAATTGCATAACCAATATATTACATACTTCTTCGTGCAAAACAAGCTCATACATACATGTGGGGCCAGGGGTGAAGTAGATCACGTAGAGAATACAGTGGAAGATATCCGTGCTGATACAGATAATGTTCAAAAACATCTGAAAAAGCAGAAAAGAAGGACACGGTGAATGACATAAATGGGTAGATACTTCACTTTTGTCCAGGCCTTTTTAATACTGAAAATATGAACCCATGTACCATGTTTGTGTCTTACTGTATAACAATACCGAATTAGCGATTGGATTGTCTCCTGACACCATCATATACTGGTTTGCAAATTTCATGTGATGTGTTTAATATTGTTTGCCGCTTGTTCCCTGCAAGACATTAGAGGTTTGGTAAAATCGCATCTGTAGGACTCAAGAACGGTACCGAGTAAAATGCGCAATCGTTCGTACTGCTCCATACTGTGTGGTACATTGATATAGCCTACAGTTTAATTCCCTTTGGTGTTTGGTATAGTTGCGTATGAAATTGTGTAACACATCTGACTATCTGAAAGTAGAGCAGTTCTTCAGAGGTGTGATATAATCTAATACAAACCTCGTTCTTGAAATATAATTGGAGGAGGCTGTTGGTCGACATATCAACTTGCTTGTGGTTGTCGCATCCCCTCATAAGCGCACTGCAAAACACATCGTATGATTGAAGAGGCAATTTTGTTGCAAAACAAATCTGTTAAATTTTCAAACTAGGTGACTGATCAGAAGTGGTAGTGTTATACTATATATTAATAATCTGTGCTAAATCCTAGGTAGTCAACACCGCTTAACAGCGCCTTGGGGCTTGGTGGTGGCTATCTCTCCGAATTTAACAACTGTTCGGCAACTCATTTTGATCATTGGTTATTCATCAGGACTGAATTTACTTAAATATAGAGAGCCAAGGAAGCTCAATTTTCACTTAAATCGCGCTGTGTGATCGAACGGATAACAAGTAGAGCATATGGTACTGCTGACTGGCTGGATGTGGAAAGTCTTCGTGGAGGACGGCAGACCACTGAGTGGCGGATCTAACGCTGATATTTCTCAAAGCACGGATGTTAGTACTATCAGCCAAATTCAGTCTGATAAAAATTAGACCTAAACGTCGCTAACCCTTTTAAATAAAGCCCTGCAGGAAGTAAATTATCAGGGAGGAATATGGTGCTGTACGTGGTGAATATCTGTGGATAATCCAATGTAGTTTGATGTTAAGTGAAACTTGAGAGGAATGTACAGTACAGGAATGTATTCATGTGTTATTTCTCGATTCATTGTAATATTGAACGCCTTAGCTCGTTAATATCATCGGTGTTCAAGTCGAACCTTCTCCCAGCAGGACAAGTGCTAAGAAGCCTCGATTCATAGCTGCTTCTAGAAGCTGCACCACCAAGTTTCTTTCAACCCTGTAGACGAGGGCCCTTCAAGAGGTTAAAAAAATGGGAGAGGTGTTGTCTCACTATTTCTAGAAAGAAAAACTCGGGCGTTTAATGTACTTGTATATTGAAAAGTCTTACGGTTGAACTTGATGCGAAATAACACATATCGTACAGACATGTATCCACCTAGGATTTCTCGACTCTCTATACTACAATCTTTACTAGCATTCTTTAGCTCTACCACAAGGGATATCATTCATTTAAATGTTAATTTTTTTAGTTTGTTGAATTTTTTATTAATAATACCTATGTGAAATTTGATATCGACAATATATCAACAGCTTATAGGTATTCCTAAGGATACTAATTGTTCACCTCTTTCCGCTGACCTATATCTTTTCTCGTATTAATACGATTATCTGCAGAAGCTTCCAGTAATAATAATAGCCGATAATTTCAAAGCGTGTTCCTTCTCATTCAAAAAACGATATATAGACAATCTTCTCGCCGTGGATAATCGCTATGTGACACAGTGAATGACATATATAAGACATTATTGCACAAAACTTATAAAACAAGGCTATACTACCAAGCGCCTCCACTGAAAGTTTCTCAAATTTGGCGATACATATCGCATGCTGATAGCAAAATACGAGGGTAACGCACAATACTTTTGAGGTTACTTTCCATACCCTATTCTAATTCGGCTAAACCGGAGCTAGGGGCCGTAACAACCATGTACTCCAACATCCTCATGGTCTTCTCAGATACATCCTTCTCTAGATAACGACTTTTCATACAACGAAGATCATATGAATTAAGAACATTGAACAGCGATAGCGATATGATGTTTGGAACATCATGAGGTCTTCCCCGCATCATTGAAAAATGTTGATCGCTTCTCCAATGCAGGAAACTAACTTGTTTTCGTGTATACCATGAGATTTAGGGTTAGGTGCAAATGCTGTTTTATGAACTAGGTCTTTAAATTATGGAAGCAGAAATTCAGCTGTCGCTTGTATTCAAGCACCACGATCACCGATAAGACACTGCTAGTTTCAATCATCTTCAGGAAAATATTATATCAACAAATTTCGCTGACACTGAAACTTCGAATCACGAAAAGTAGGCAAACTGTAAGATCGGTCCAAGATAGGGATGCTGTTTTTCAGTACCAGCGGTTGTCCGAATGCTTGTTGAAATTCTACTTTACCTGTGTGCTAACATCCAATTATTTAAGATTTCCAATGAAATACTGAGCTGGAGGACGAACATGTAATCGGGGTAGAAGATACACAGACCGGCATACCATCCCGTCGTTTGTAAACAATCTGTCATCAGGTCAAGAATAGATCCAAACCGACTGGCTGTAACGAGAAGCAAACTGTAGAATATAACATCCATAAACAGGAATATAGTTGACCAAACACCTTTTGATCAGTTGCGTCGATACCGTGAATAATATTTTAACGCACTTTTCTTTTATCTCATAAAGAACTCACGATAACTTACGAATGACGAGAATCCACCGTATTCTCGGGTCTAGATATGAGGTACCGAGGGACGCTTTCCTGTGGAGTCATATGGTTGTATTTTAGTCGTCAGACGTCTTCAATTTTTTCCATGTCTTGCATATCGCTCCAATTGTAGTACAAGCGCTTAGTCTGTCATTCAATATTCAGCCGTCGTCCATTAAAGATTTTTCGCGTCCATAATCCAAACACCTAATTCAAATAACAGCATTAGCACCTAATTTAAAAAAAATCGTAGTACACATCAAAATAGGCTAGTTACCTGCAAGGGAGAAGATTTTCAATGATGCCGGTAAGACATCATCATATTCTACAATATCAATTCCATATCGCTGATCAATATTATTAATCCTTGTCATTTTCGTTGTAAAGTCGGTATCTATGATGACGTATCGCATTCACGCTTTGATTGTGATGGTTCATATGAACACCATGATGACCTTGAAGTACATGGGTTCATACGGCCCATGGTGTATATAAAATCTCGCAGAAATTGGAAAAACCTGTAACACAGAGCTATACCACCAAGCACCTCCATCCATTGTTTCTAAAATTTATCGATACATATCGCATGCTGATAGCAAAATACGAGCGTAGTGCAAGAATTTGGCGTTACATTTCCGCTTAACCTGTAACGCCAAAGATCTTGCACTACGCTCGTATTTTTCTATCAGCATGCGATATGTGTCGCTAAATTTTAGAAACAATGGATGGAGGTGCTTGGTGGTATAGCTCTGTGTTACAGGTTTTTCCAATTTCTGCGAGATTTTATATACACCATATGCAGGTCCCATTGGAATATTACTTTCAAAAAAGGGATAGTTTACGATGTCGAAATTTTAATCGTCTCTCTTGTAAAGGCGACGAGGTAGAAAGTCCGCTTCATATTAATAGAAATATCAATCTACCTATATGATGTGCCGTTAGGGCTATCTGTAGTTTCCTTGAAAATTCAGTGAAGGCGGATATATATCCTTCATTGCATCATTTATATAGCGATTATCCGAGCAAGAAGATCGTCTGTAAATGGTTTGATGAATGAGACGGATCGGGCTTTGAAATGATCGTCTTTTTTAAATCGTCTCAATAAAGTAACATTTGATACCCATTGAAATATATGATTTTGATATATTGTGTTGCCAAATTTGACAAAGATATTATTAACGAGAAATTCAAGCAACTCTATAAACAAAGAAACATCCCATGAATGATATCCGTTGTATGTGGTAGAGCTTAAAAGGTAATATTAATGACCTACGACGGTCAATAAGGTCCTGATGAGGGATTGTGGTAGAGAGAATCGAGAAATCTCATGCGGATGCATGTCAGTACGGTATGTGTCCTTGTAGATCATGGCGCTTGAGTTTATTTGATTTCTGGTTCCATCTGTATCTTAATCGGCTATCTAGGTTGATAATGGGAGGTTTCCACAATAGGATCACGGGATAAACCGGATCTTCTAGTTAACTGGATTGGTTAACTGGACAAAATTCAACAAACCGGAGATAGCAACCACATAGTTTAAGAGTGAAATAATGAATTAGTCATCAGCGACAGTCGAACCCACGACCCCTACAGTTACTCTTAAAATCTGCGCTATATCGGGTCATGAGTAAATTGTGTCATGGGGAACATTAAATATCGTCATAGTTTTAATAAACTAATTGTACCCGATAAATAGTTGTTAATTAACATACGTAATTGACAATGTACAATAATAGGTATTATATTACACTGATTCAATGTCCTATTTGCGCCGCCCCCCCCCCCCCCCCCCCACCTTCTCCCCACCAATTGTCTTCCGTACGTGTCTGGTTAAATATAATCATCGAGCACATTCAACAGGAGATAAATTTGATGTCGGCATATAATGCCATCAGCTGTCGCAGCAACGTTCATACTTCTTGGATGTCAACATCTGGATGCAAAAGAGTACATTATCGGCTACTGAACTCATATACCAAATCTTTGTTGACATTTGATCTAACTGGATTCGAACACTGTTCGCTGTAGCGAAATATACACATTGGGAAGCGTTGATAAGATATTAATTTATTAAGATTGATTTACGGACAACCAATATTGTCACACCGGTATGAAAAATACTCACTCTGTTTGAGCTGTCTGGCAGTATAGCCATCTAAATAGTCCAACAGTGAACAGAGTAGGAACAACACGACAGCTTTCACATAATCAACGGGCATGTAGTAAAATGATGTCAAGGCGAGGAGGATGCGCACATAGTCTGAAAGAATGCAATAAAGAAGCAGCAATGATAACAATAAAAATGGAGGAAACGACTGTGATGATAATGCCGATGATATACATACATGTACTACCCGAGGCTGTCATCATAAATATGACTGGATATTAACGCTGTCTGAAAGTTTACCATACTATTACTATTTATGTATATGACTCTTTGAAAATCTACTGAAAGCAGTGAAACTAGCTAGAAAAATCTATCAGTTTGAGTTTGTCATGACTTTCTTCTAATATTATACTTATCACACACAAAGCAGAATACTTCAGCGATAACAATATTTTTTCCGGAGAAATCCCCGACACTATCATTGTATATGTCATGCTCCATATACCGATATTATCAGTGCCCATCATTGTATCCATTCTGATCAAAATCAAAACCAAATATGCCGGGGCAGAGCGACATATACGTCTTATTTATTATCAGACTGACATTAAAGATCAATAATTGCAATGACTGTTCAACTTTTTTTATACGGCCACTTACCGATGATGTTTGGAACAAACAAATACACGTGTTCCTTCATTGTTTCTTCACAAACTTGGTCAGTCTAGGTGCTTTGAGATAACTTTCGGCAGCGGCTCGAATGGATATCACTAAAGAGAAAATGGTATTTAAATGAACATAACGTTATAGAGAGAAAAAATCTGTATCGCACGGTGAGGATGTATATCGAGATGATGACAATACTTGTCAAGGTGTGGTTGCAAGAATGGATGCCATTGCAAAGGACCCTATTTTTACGATTCTTAGTCGAGCGTGGAAAAAGAAGGTCGAACGTTCATTCTAACGCAAGAAAGACTTTGTTGAGCACTGTATTTCTTGGTGGAAGACACACGTCGGAACTGTCGCACAGGTAGCTAAGCCTTGTTTGACTATCTCTAGGGAGGAATGCAATGATCATCTCCAGAGAGGAATGAAATGATCATCTCCAAGGAGGAATGCAATGATCATCTCCAGGTAGAAATACAATTATCATCTCCAGGGAGGAATGCAATTGATCATCTCCAGGGAGGAATGCAGTGATCATCTCCAGAGAGGAATACAATTGATCATCTCCAGGGAGGAATGCAATGATCATCTCCGGGGAGGAATGACCTCAAAATGCACATGACTTGAGTGGGAATAAAAATTGAACCACTTGTCTAATATAAAATGTATATGGTCCAGGCTCAAACCGTAATAGCGACTGAACCATGCATAAAACCGTCCAACGATTATACTTTCTTTGTGATGTTTACAGATGACATGCTACCTAGAAAAAAACCAAGTTACATGACTTACTCGATTCTTCTGAATTGTATCAGAAGGTGGTGTCAGTGACAATGTTGAGATTAATTAGATTCTATTGCATTCATCGATCTCAACATTGTGACCAAATCATTGAATCCTAAAAATGTCACACTCAAGTTTGTTTCACTCATATGCTGACAGTCAGTTTGGTTGGTGGAGAAAGCCGGAGTACCCGGAGAGAACCACCGCCCTTCGGCAAGTAACTGACAAATTTTCACACATGGACCAGCTGGGCTCGAACCCTTGCTCCCTAAAATGGTATTTTGCTACTTAATATGTGATAATCCTTAAAATACCATTTTGTCGCTTAATATGTAATGCTCCCAAAAAGGGTGTTCTGTTCTTTAATATGTAATAACCCCTAAAGACAGTTTTCTTACTTAATATGTAAAAGGCCGTTTTGCTACATAATATGTAAAAAGCAGTTTTGCTACTTAATATGTAAAAGAACGTTTTGTTATTTAATATGTAATACAGCTCAGGATCCATAACCAAAGATCAGTGAGTCATGGGCATGCCCTATGTCTTGCATCATAGCTAAATGCGTCAGGGAAATTTGTATACGCCCACACCTGAAGTCTTCCACGAAGTAGGTTATATCCTACTGCTTGGGAATTTTCTTAATCTATAAATATCCACCAATTAGAGCACGGCTACTTTTAATTGAAGGTACCAATCAGAGTACGGTTCTTTCATAACAACTGAATTTGCAAGCCATTATTAATCCTGATGAACAGTTAGTCATCACTCTTACAGTATTAGCTGGATTTGTAGCTATTTTTTATGATACGCCCACGCCTTTCGCGTGGAAATACCGAGAGGAACTAGGTCATATCCTAAAATAACATCACAACCAATATGAAAGCCGCTGTTAATACACCATAGTTAATAATATCTTACCATATATTTTCACTCATTGTAAATGGTGCATTCCTGAAGTTCATCTATATTCTATAAGAAATATCAATCGTCACTTATGTAGACTCTTTTATTCCAAAAACTTATCTTTCTATTCGCTGATATTAATAGGTGATGTGATAGTATTTATCAGGTCAATGTCGAACACTTATTATCATTGGTAATGATACCGGGTTTACCTACTACTGTAATACTTCAACCTCGAAAAACAATTACCCTTTTTAACCTGATCTGGCCTGGACTTTTGGGACCTGTTGTAGCATGGGGAGCCGAAATGCACCCCCCCCCCCCCTCCCCAATTATATTTCTTACCCCTTGAGCTAGGGAGCTGGAACTTACCAAACTACACCATTGGGTCACGCTCTACCAGAAAATGTAAAAAATTCAAGGTGACCGCTTTGATGACGTCACATTTTCAAAAACGGCATTTTTTGGTCGATTTTTCCGTCATATTTTTCGAATTTTTTATTTAAGCAATTTCTCCGCAAAAACAGCATGCTAAATTAGCAAATATTAATGTGATGCGAAATAAAATAGTTTCTGCCCACTTTTCATTGCGGAAAAGCAGAAATTTTAAAGAAATATGACAAAAACATCACTTTTCTGGTACCCCACGTGGCCGCCATGTTGAATTTTCCCATGATCCTCTGCTCAGGGTGTTATGCAAATAGGCTTAAAATGACCCCAATATGATAAAGTCACGGAGTTTCAGCTCTCCATTTTTTTGTCATTCCGGAGATAGCACAGAAAGTTTGGTAGAGGGCAATTTTGCAATGAGGATCTTGAAGTACATGGGTTCATACGGCCCCTAGCCCGGGGTTAAGCGGAATTAGATACGATACGCAACGCCATAGATCTTGCACGCTACGCTCGTATTTTGCTATCAGCATGCGATATGTATCGCCAAATTTGAGAAACTTTGAGTCGAGGCGCTTGATGGTGTAGACCTGTTTTTTAAGTTTCCGCAACAATGTTTTGTGACGTTGATTAAAATCGTCACATTTAGCACAGGATCTAGCAAATGGTACTAGGCGTGATATGTATACGCCATACGCAGGTCCCACTGGAATATTACTGTCCAGATAGGGATAGTTTAAGATGTCGAAATTGTAATCATCTCTTTTTTTATACAGTCGACGAGAGAGAAGGCCCGCTTCATTTTTATAGAGATATAGGTCTAAATATGATGTGCCTGTAGGGTTATCTGTAGTTTCCTTCAAATCCAATGAAGGTGGATATATATCCTTCACTGCGTCATTTATATAACGATTATCCACAGCGAGGAGATCGTCTATATAGCGTTTGGTGAATGAGAAGGAACGGGCTTTGAATTGAAATTGAATTGAATTGAATTGAAATTTATTCACCAAAATATACATCAAAGTAGTGGATACCAATGGCTGAAATGCTGAATTTAAAAAAAATATATGTGAGTAATAATTAGCCTGAAAATACAATTTGGCGGAAATAAATCCCAAAAGGGCTTGTTCTATCCCAATAACGTCTTAAATGGCATCGGTAGAAATATATGGCTGAAGAATAACAGATTTCACGCACTGAGAGAAATGGACCAGTTGTTACAATGCATCAGTTCGTAATGAAATAGGATTTGAGTTTTGATTTAAAAAGTGATGTTGATTGAATGCCTTTCATTGATGGGGGCAGTTTGTTCCACTCTCGAGGTCCTGTAACTTTGAGGGTGTAAAATGATAAATTGGACCGATAGATGGGTCTATATAGGTTAAGCAGGTTTCCCCTGGTCCGATAATAATGAATACTAGATTGCTTAGTAAAATAGGACTGGAAAATTTGTGGCAGTATTTCGGGATGGTGAAAAAATTTGTGAGTCATAATAAGGCATGAGTAAAGATTTAATTTCTGTAGCTGTAAAATTTTTAAATCAGTAAACAGAGGCGAAGTGTGGTCTAGCTTTCTAGATAATGTTATCACTCTAAGCGCACGTTTCTGGAGAGTTATCAATGGTTGTAGGTGAGTAATATAGGTATTTCCCCATAGAACATTACAGGAATTAAAATAGGGGAAGATCATCGAATAATATAAAATGTACAGTGTTTTTTTACTCAAAGCTCGCTTTGAATGGATCGGTTTTTGAAAGCGCCTGCATATAGTACTTATCACTATGTTCCTGCAGGTATTCACAGATATTGATGTAAATAATAATTTATTATTGTTATGGACTAAAGTATTTTGTGTTGTAAAATTAATTCGTTTGATAAATCTGTATCACTTGTCTTGTTTATGGAGACATAATGTTGTTCTTTCATATGGAGGGTTGGTGTGTGTCAATCAGCTATACACACATACTTATAGAACATATAGCGTGTAATATAGTGTATGGTTAAGAACAGTATAATTTAGTCAATCTGACAATCAGGCACATTAACTAAAGGCCGCATATTAACTAAAGGTCATTCTGTGGCGCAGGATACCTTGGAGTCTTGATAAAGTTCACACAACTTTCAAAATTGTACTATATTCCAGCTTATATATGCATATAATATAAATATATATATATGCATATATAATATATATGAAGCCTTTGTAGATTTTTGATGAATTACAAACTTTACCATAGAAATAAGCGCACCCACTTGTCCAATAAAGCACTGCGTTGAAAAGCTCACCAGCATAACATTGGAAATCAGGTATATGCATAAGGCAACACCTATAACTTCTCTCTGCCTGAAGGCCAGTATCCTACACCCACTTTGAGGAGTTTTATTTCAGGTTTTACGAATAGACATAATTAATATTTATGCCCTGTTGGTCTGTAAGGATTAACAAGAAGGTTAGTTTGATGAAAGTCTAGGCCACTGTGTGGCAGTTTACTATGACATAACATGTCTTGCCGGCATCATTGAAAACTGTTGACCGCTTCTCTCTTGCAGGAAACAAGCCTATGTTTATGTATACTTTTGTCTTTTTGAATTTGGTGCCACTGTTATATGGAAATGGTGGTCTTTGGATTATGGACGCGGATATTCTCTAATGGACGACGGCTGGATTATGAATGACGGACTAGACGCTTGTAATAAAGAACTGAGTGATATACAAGATATTGGAAGTTGTTTTACATATAAAGTCATATTTGCCTTCGCATACATAGTAGAGTATATGTGTAATTGGAACAGATGCCCTTCTTTTAAGCGGGCTTTTGGTGACAATATTGTGAATGCTAGACAGTACATTTTTACGAAATATTGATAATTGAACGATTTTATTACAATTTCTTGAAACCCAATAATCAAAATCAAAATGCTCATTTACTACATCGATAATAGCTAAGGAAACACATCTTGAGGCGAACAGATCACATTTACGATTCTCTCTCTGGTGCTTTCGCCGACGTTCGCGCAATGTCTATATAAGACGGGAGTAGTATATAGGGTTGATTAACCGCCGTATTGACCTTTGACCTCAGAAATTTGCATATCACGTGGCAGAGGTCAAAGGTCATTGAGTGCACTTGAGTTGGCCTGTATCCTTTCATCTTGTCTTTCACCTTGGATCATGTTTAGACATGTTAGGGCTGGGGGTTTTCCATCACGTGCGGTATGACGTCACTTCCGGTCTGTGTGAATGGGGCGTGACCTGTGAACCTGATAGGACATGTACTGACCTGTCTGTGGGGTTTTCCCCTACAATGTCGTTCACCTTCGTGTTTTTTCGGTGAGGTGCGAAGGGTACGTCCGTGTCTTTTCGGTGAGATGGGAACATGATAGGCCATGTACTGTCTGTGGGGTTTTTTCCCGCTAGACTTTCGCTGTCGTCTGCTTGGGGTTGTCACGTGCCGAACACCTGGCTCCCCCAATTGCAACATTGTTGCACGTTCGATTGACCTATATCCGGGTCCTTTAGCAATACCATTGATGGGATGCGTGTACTGACTTGTATTTGGGGAATCACGGGGAGATCAGGTGATAATTCAAGGTCATATTGAATGATAGGAATGCGTGTACTGACCTGTTCATTACATGATAGGCCATGTACTGTCTGTGGGATTTTTCCCGCCAGAATTTCGCTGTCGTCTGCTTGGGGTTGTCACGTGCCGAACACCTGGCTCCCCGAATTGCAACATTGCTCCACGTTCGCTACAATGTTGCGGGTGAACACCTGGTCTGGCGTCTGCGTGAGTGAGTTCACGTGCCGAACACCTGGCTCCCCGAATTGCAACCATGTTGCACGTTCGCTACAATGTGGCTACAACACCTGGTCTGGCGTCTGCGTGAGTGAGCTCACGTGCCGAACACCTGGCTCCCCGAGATCAAGGCATGTCCAGACTTGTTCTGGGTTGTACAGTTCTGCCATGCAGAGAACGGGTACTAGGAATGCATATTAAATCTATAGACAAAGTGTATGGAAATAGACGTTTTGGGGTCTAGGTGGGCCACTAGTGGGTCGATGGAGTCGTATGAGGTATCAATGTGAAGCATTCGTGAAGGGGCATCTGATGGGGTGGGTGTGGGGTTGAAATATCGTCATTCTGCGCATGCGCGGTAGACAAAGTGTATGGAAATAGCCGTTGTGGGATCTAGGTGGGCCACTAATGGACCGATGGGGTCGAGTGAGGTATCAATGTGAAGGCTATGTGAGGGGACATCCCACTGGATGGATGTGGGGTTGGAATATCGTCATTCTGCGCATGCGCGGTAGACCAAGGGTATGGAATAGACGTTTTGGAATCTAGGGGAGCCACTAATGAGCCGATGGAGTTGAGTGAGGTATCAATGTGAAGCATTCGTGAAGGGGCATCCGATGGGGTGGGTGTGGGGCTGAATATCGTCATTCTGTGCATGCGCGGTAGACCAAGGGTATGGAAATAGACGTTTTGGGATCGAGGGGGGTCCCTAATGGGCCGATGGAGTTGTATGAGGTATCAATGTGAAGCCTATGTGAGGGGGCATCCACCTGGACTAGTCTTTCGGTCGTTGTCCACATTCTGCGCATGGGCAGACAGGGAATTGTGGGAAAAGGGTATGGAAAAGACGTTTTGGGATCTAGATGAGTCCCTAATGATCCGATGGTGTCGTGTGAGGTATCAGTGTGAAGCATTCGTGAGAGAGCATCCGCCTGGACTAGTGTGTCGTTCGTGTTCAACATTCTGCGCATGCGCAGACAGGAAATTGTAGGAAAAGGGTATGGAAATAGACGTGTTGGGGTCTAGGTAGGCCCCTAATGGTCTGATGGGGTCGAGTGAGGTATCAATGTGAAGCATTCGTGAAGGAGCATCCGGCGGGGTGGATGTGACGTAAAAACTGACGTCATTCTGCGCATGTGCAGTAGACCAAGACTATGGAAATAGACATTTTGGCGCCGACATGGGTCACTATGGGTCCGATGGAGTCGTATGAGGTCTTATTTTGAAGCTCTCGTGGAGGAGCATCTGACTGGACTCATGGTTCATCCGTGTTCAGTGGTCTGCGCATGCGCCGTCTGGTCGTAGTATAGAAAGCAGGCATGTTGGGGGATGCGTGAGGGTGTGTTTTAACCTACCCCTATGGGTCCATGGTTGTGGTTGGGTGGTGTAGGTTCTGCGCACAGACGTCGCTTCCGGATTTCACTAAAACTACCTTCGAACACAGAAGAGTTTCAATGTTCCCCTTAGACGTAGGGTCCGGATGTTCAACATCCGGGGTTTTCCCCGGCCCGGCCCGGCCCGGGCCGCCCCGGCCGCAGCGCGCGCGCGGGTTATCCTATACAAAATAACATTACACTACCGAACATTCACGGACTTTCACGAAGGGCCGTCACAGGGCGTAGTAGAAAAAAGCGCATTTCTAACCTTATTGACCTTATGGCGCAAGCGAGTATAACAAGTGCCCATGACTCACACGGTGTATAAAACCATACCCAACAGGTACACTATAAAGCCACCTCTCTAACCGTTCGCTTTTCATTCCCCACCATGGCAGAGAGCGGAACAGAGCTTGCGTTATTCCAACTGACGTCCGACGTCTACCTCATCGTCAATGACAATCACCTGGAGCTGGTCCAAGACGCACCGCAGAAGGTGAAGATTTTGTTATCGCTATCAGGCTGGACTCTATTGACACGATTGTTACAGGGAAAAGAGCCCGAAAGGGATTTCACGCACGTGGAAGTCGGTGTGCACATACGCACTGCTGGAGAGGATTCCCTTTTCCACGGTTGGAACAGAGTGGAGGTACCTATATCACACTCTGTCCACCCTTATGGATGACACTGAAAGATGTACTCCCTGAGGTGGATGACTTACTACACCCCGAGGTGAAAGAAGGGACTGTGGCTACCCGGAGGTTTACACCTGGCTGCACCCTATTGTTGTACCCCAAACGAGTGAACCTCATCGATAGCGGTGTTGGTGTACGCCTGAACCCAAAGCGCACGTCTCTTTGTCACCGGAAGGATGGACTACCTTGAAACGGGTGTTGTTGGGTGACCTGCACGGTGATAGCATTCACCTGTGTGACGACGTCTACATTTTCTGCGGTCCCTTTTTCTCTCGACTCCTCTGTCTGAACGACGGTGGTTTTACCCTGGACCCCGATCTATGGACGGCTTTGGAACAAGTAGTCCCCATTGTCGATGAGGTACTATATCTATAGGAGCCACATAACCAATCAGAATAGTACGTATCACGGACTACACCCGTAGAGCTACATCTAGGCGCGCATGTGTGACATGGTCTATAAAACACGTCCCTCTGGATCCCACACTTTCATTTCTACGGTTACAGAGCCATGACGGAGATCCAGCCCTATGCGACTCGCATTTTACAGCATGCGACCGTGGTTAATTCACTCACGGGTTACCGAGCAGTGGTTCGGTCCATGTTTGCAGATGGCGACGACAACGAGGGGCGACGCCAGATCGTCAAAGAGTTCACAGAAGCGGTCCTCGACAGAGTGCACACGATGGAGAGGTGTGCCATCACTCACCACTACTGGACTATGACAGCCATCCTTGATGCTCGCGCTATGGACCACGAGCGCTCACGCCGGAACCAGCGACGGCTGGTTGGCCTCACAATAGTCTTTGCCCTATTGACCCTGGCGCTGTGGCATTGACAGTGGGACCTCACAATAAGTACGAAAGACAGTCAGAGTGTGTGTCATTCACCGTTCGTCATTGGGTCAACCATGTCACCTGTCCTACGAGCCATCCTTCCCCTTACACGCCGGGTGGGGTTACACGTCTATGAAGATAAAGTCACCCTCGTGGAAGACCGTGGAGATGTTTGCTGGTCGCGCGCTGAGACCGTATCGGATACGTTTACGCTACACCGTGACGGCTGGACCAAATTTAAACGGGTGTTGAGCGGTGAGCTCGACGGAAACCTCATCCACATAGACAATGCCATCTACGTACACCGTGGATCCTTCTTCCCACGCCTGGGCCGTTACCAAGACCCTACGCGAGGCTTCACCCTAGACCCCGATCTGTGGACAGCCTTCGAGAAAGTGGTGCCTATTGTGGACCAGCTGTTTACACCGGACGAGCGGTCAGCTGTTCAGTTGGGCTGCGCTCGTGCCCTGAGTGAAGCGGCGGCAGAACCCAACGAACAAATTACCAAACCTAGCAATGAAGCGAAGGCAGACGATGATGCCATTGATTATCCGGCTAGACTCAGTCAGCCCAGTGATATGACCACCCGATCCTTTGATCTCACGGGGTTCTCCCTATAAATACGACAGACAGTCAAATCTTGTACCATTCACGTACTGACCATGACGGAGCATATAATACGGGCGTATCTCAGCTTGACCCCCGAGGTCTTCCTGTACGTTTATGCGGATACGGTCGATATCATGGAGGAGGTGGGGGACATCTGTGATGCGGACCTTACACAACCGTGCCCGGCTCACATTCGTCTGTCCCGAGAGAGCTGGACCAAATTCAAACGGGTGTTGTCTGGTGAACTGGACGGCGACCTCATTCACTTGTGTCACGATGTGTACATCCGACCCAGGCCCTTCTTTGCTCAATTGGCTCGGCTAGATGGGGGTACAGTGCATTTTACCCTTCACCCTGACCTATGGTCTGCAATGAAAGATGCCGTGGTAGATGTGGATCAAGTGCTGACGGAGGAAGATCGGTCATCAGACGAGTTGGACTGGTTATTTACCATGGACAATGTGCTGGCAGAAGCCAACGAAGAAAATCAGAAAGAAACTCCGGCCCAAGATATACCCGTTATAAATAAACGATAGAGCCAGGGTTCATCATCATTTGTCACCATGAAGAGCTGGGAGAAGGTGTTGGATAACTTATACTACAGTCCCGACAGTCCGGCGGCCTATAGTGCATTGACGGCTCTCTATCGAGCGGCCAAACCCCAGGGGATACAACGTGCTCAAGTCCGAGATTGATTAAGAAAACAAGACACCTATACCTTACATCGAGCTGCCCGTCGCCATTTTCTACGGAACCGGGTCATCGTAGGAGAACTAGATGCCCAATGGCAAGCGGATTTGGTCGATATGAGCGCCTTTGCCAAACACAACGATGGGAATCGGTATATCTTGACGTGCATCGATATCCTGTCGAAGCATGAGTGGGTGGTACCCATCCGGACGAAAACGGGGGCGAATCTCATAGCGGCGTTCAATGACATCTTCAAGACCGGGCGCAAACCCATGTTTTTGCAAACCGACGAAGGCACGGAATTCCTCAACAGACCGTTCCAACAGTTTCTGAAAGCCCAGAAGGTGTTTTTCTTCCATACGTACAACGAGACCAAGGCTTCCGTGGTGGAAAGGTTCAACAGGACATTCAAAGGCCGCATGTATAAATATTTCACCTATAAGAATACAAGGCGGTACATCGATGTTCTCCCGAAACTTGTGAGTGGTTACAATCGAGCCTATCACCGGAGTATAGAGAGAGCCCCCATTACCGTGACCCAACGCAATGAAGCCCAAGTCCGGCGTGTCTTGTACCCCAGGCAATCGCAGCGAACGACGAAGGAGGTGTACAAGGTCGGGGACCCTGTACGGATCAGTAAAGTCAAAGGTCAATTTGAGAAAAGTTACTTGCCCAACTGGAGCGATGAGCACTTCCTGATCAAACGGCGCCTACCCCGACAGCAGCGAGTCTATGCACTGGAAGATCTTCACGGGGAACCGTTGCTAGGGACGTTTTACGAGACGGAATTACAGCCTGTCGTAAAAACACAGCAAGACTACTACACGGTGGAGCAGATTTTGAAAACGGAACGTCGGCGTGGCAAACTGTTTCATTTCGTCAAATGGCAAGGCTGACCCAGTTCCTTCAATTCCTGGGTGGCGGCCAACCAGGTGAAACGACTATAAAGCCAGACACCACTACCGTCATCCTTCATTCCACGTTCGACCACGGTGCTATGGACAAGCAGCAGCTGCCTCTGAACACAGCGTCTCCCAAAACGCGCAAAGCGCAAGTGGGCTTTGTGGTGATATTGCTAACCCTGCTGAGTGTGTTGTACGGAGGTGTGTTTTACGACGTAGCCTATGTCAGCACGCTACTTAACCAACTTAGAACTCCAGCTGTGAGTGGCAGTGAAACCAGTCTACAGTTAGCACCAGTCACCTCCGTGATCGAAACGAGCCCAGTCATCACCACCACCACACCACGTGTACAAGCCACATCGAGCTCCACACCGAGTATACAGTCAACACCTACACCAAGTACACCCATTACGTCTGAAAACACACCGGATTTCATCCCTCACAGTGAACAGACAACGACGACCGACGTTGTACCCACCACCACCCCAGTTCACTCGTACCAAATTTACAAGAGCGGGTTACCACGACAGCGAATACACCTCGAACCATGGACCCTCAGTGGCAGCATCCCTTCACTTGCGTCATCGCAGGACCGACGGGCTCCGGCAAAACTCACTTCGTCAGGAAGCTCCTTCAACACGCCGACAGCATGATCACCCCACCCATTGCCCGAGTCGTGTGGTGTTATGGAGAATGGCAGGCAGCGTATGCAGCAATGCCCCACATCATGTTCGTGGAAGGCCTACCTAACCTGGCCGATTTGGAACCGGACACCTTGGTGGTTCTGGATGATCTCATGGCGGTGACGGATGCGCGGGTCACCCAACTCTTTACCAAAGGCAGCCATCATCGACGACTCAGCGTCATCTACATTGTGCAGAATCTGTTCAGTAAATACAAAGAACATCGGAACATCAGCTTAAATGCCCACTACCTGGTGATCTTCAAAAACCCGAGAGATACCACTCAACTGCTGCACTTGGCGAGACAGATGTATCCCGGCCGCACACCGTTTGCGTTGGAAGCCTTTAAAGATGAGACAACCCCTCAGCACGGGTATATGCTCTTCGACCTCAAGCAAGCCACCCCCGACCACCTTCGACTACGGACCGGCATCTTTCCCGGAGAGGCCCACCACGTGTACATGCAAAAATAATGTAAACACACCCACAGTGGCTCCCCCAGCTGGAGTGTGTGTGTGTTTGATGATGGGGATAATAAAAAGAATTAATACCACAGCATGGTTGACTTTGTCTCGGTTCTCTGAGGTAGATACAAAGGGCAGAGTTGTGGGTTCTGGCATTAGTTGTACATGATGTCTGCGCGAGTACGGAAGCACGCCCCGACGCTCCGTGTATTGAAGACGGCCCCACTCGAGTTGGTCCGAACCATTGTACGCGGTGCGGACCCTGACCGTGTACGCTGTCTGTGCGAGATAGGGTACAACCTGTTAAAAGGCAACGTACCACTGACTCCGGCTCAGAAGACCAAGTTGACCAAGCATAAGACAGGTCTCCGAACCCTAGTCCAGAAGCGAGTCTCTCAAACACAAAAGAAAAAGGTGTTACAGAAAGGCGGCTTTCTCGGGACCATCTTAGCACCGTTGGCCGCTTCCGTGTTGGGTCCAGTATTGGGTGGACTCTTCGGCCGACAATGAACCACACGAAAAAAATGGTCCTCGTCGAACCACGGTTCCTTCAAAACCTCCAATCGCCCTACCCTGTCCCACCTACGGTGAAGACCATCAACATCCTCGATAAAGAGATGCAACAGATCTTACAAAGACCGGGGTTAAGCGACAGTGAGAAAGTACAACGGTACAATGAGACGCTTCAACGGTACATGCCGTTCATGGACCAATACAAAACCTTCTCTACCCCACCACCACCACCACCACACACCGCCGACCTCAGCACCGCTCCAACAGCCGCCATTACCAGGGATACCACCCACAGCCCCACAGTGGGTGGAAGACGAAGTCCTGAAGAGTGTACCTGCATCGTTCAAGAAACAAGCTGGCCTGGTATTACAACGGATGAAACAGAATCCTAACATGACTTGGAATGATAAAGGCGAACTACTGGTACAGAATCAGGTGGTTCCCGGGACCCACATGACGGATTTAGTGAATGACCTGATGCGTAAACGCAGGTCGCACACGGATCCTCGAGGATGGGAGATCTTCGCTCGAGGCTTGAAAGACATGCATGTACCGCAGGAATTGGTGGGGAACCCCGAGCGCTGGGCCTGGATGCAGCGAACCCAGCAATCGCCGCGCGGCCCACTACCTTCTTGGGACTCCGAGTGGGAACCGGAGTGACCCCACAAAACACCACCACAACGGGCACCTTCTGTTCACACCTTTAAAAAACCACCCTTGATCAAGACACCCCACATCTCCAGAGCCGTGACACGTAGCAAGTCACCGCGACGAACACGACGCCGGACACAACCGCACAAGGCCTGGAAAACCTATTAAAACTAACAGCAGCAGCAGGACAGCTCAGTCGCCATGTTTTACCTCACCCTACCAGTAACAGTTCGCTGGATGTGTTTCCTGACAACACCTTGGCCAAGTACGTGACCCAGTTACCGCAACCGTTGCATTTACCTGGGCGCTGGGAATGTGGCCTCGTGGATATCCAATACCCTTACTCGTGGTACAACGTGCGAGCCAATGACGTGTGGTACGAGGTGACCTACGAAGGAAAAGACACCCGACTTACCCTCCCCGAAGGCCAATACGATACTCCCAAGGAGTTCATGGGTGGGCTGACAAGACTGTTGCATTATAAGGCTCTACGGGAGGTGACGAATGTTTCAAAACCCATCAAAACCTATCCCTTCAAGAATCACGTGGACTTCGATTACAACGCACACAACGACAAGGCACAGCTCATCGTTACCGCCAACGTGAGTGTCGTACTGAGTCCTATCCTACAGCAAATGCTGGGTTTCGATCTACGGACGTTCGCTGGTCCCACCGCCCACCAAGGCGAGATCTCGATGGATATGAAGTCGGGTATGTACGGACTCTACGTCTACTCGGACGTGGTGGACAACCACATCGTGGGCGATATCAACACACCTCTGTGGCGGTGGCCTTCCGGTCTTTAGTGGTGCACGCATGCAACGAGGACATGGACTGGGGAACATACTCGGGAGCATCGTCAAAACGTTCCTGCCCTTGGTGACGCGTGGAGTGAAAGCAATCGGCAAACAAGCGGTACGCAGTGGACTGCAAGTCGCCGGTGATGTCTTGGGGGTACGGCACCCAAAGAAGCCTTGAAACGGCGGGCCAAAGAAGCAGGAGGCGTCTTGGTGGCCAAAGCACAACGCACCGTAGGGAATAAAAGACCTGCACCACCGAGACCACGCACCAGTCGACGACCGACCCAGCGACGACGCACATCGAAGACCCAGGATATATTTTCTTAAAACATGTCCTTGACCCACACAGAGTCCTGCCCCTCCACCAACAGTGAATTTGATTTGTGGACCGTGCCGCCCACACAGACCAGTGCCGAACAAGGATTATGGGTGGAGCATCTCCCGCTCTCCAGCATCAACGAAACAGGGCCCATCGAGTTCACCATCAGTAATGCGGATACGGCCTATGTGGATTTAGCCCATACATACTTGTATGTGAAAGCCAAGATCGTGAATGGAGATGGCTCCAGAATCGTGGACCAAGCAACGGTGGGCCCGACGAATCTCTGGCTGCACTCGATGTTTCAACAGGTGGATATATTTCTCAGCGACAAACTCATCAGTGACTCGACCAACACGTACCCCTATCAAGCCTACATCGAGACGCTGTTGTCGCATGGATGAGGGGCTAAAAAATCTCAACTGACAGCCGCTTTATTCTACCAGGACACATCCCTGCACATGGGTGCAGAGAACGACAATGTGGGATATAGCAAACGGAAGGCTTTGACCGCGAACGGCGCCTCGGTGGATCTCATGGGTCGACTGCACGCAGACATCTTCATGCAAGACCGGTACCTCTTGAACAAGATCCTCATCAAAATCCGGCTGATACGGGCGACTCCGACCTTCGCCTTGATGGCTACTAACGTAGACGGGCATGTAGCTGACTATAAGATTGTCATCCAAGACGCAGTCCTGTATGTCCGAAAAGTGAAACCGAATCCAGCCGTTCAATTGGGACACCTCAAAGCCTTGGAAACAAAACCAGCCCAGTACCCTATCCGACGTGTGCAAACCAAAGTGTTCTCTGTGTCCGCTGGAAATATGAGCGCCAACAAAGAAAACCTGTTCCTGGGGGAACTACCCAAGCGATTGATCCTGGCCTGTGTGAAAAATACCAGTTTCAGCGGAGCCTACCCAGAGAACCCGTTTGACTTTAAACATTTCGGCATCAATTTTGTGGCCCTGCATGTGGATGGACAACAGGTTCCAGCCACGGCCTAAACACCGAACTTTGGGCGCGCGAATTTCATTCGCGCCTATCAGAGCCTGTTTACAGCCACCGGTCAAATCAACCAGGACGATGGGAATATGATCAGTCGGGAGGACTACGCGTACGGATACACGTTGTTCTGTTTCGATTTGACCCCCACCTTAGAGAACGACCATCAGCTGGCCCTCGCCAAGCAAGGCAATTTACGGTTACGGTTCTTTCAATGTGCAAGCCCCCTGTTCTGGGCTTAAGTTCTATCGATTTCAATGTACAAGCCCCCTGTTCTGGGCTTCAGTTTTCACGTGGTCTTGTCTTGTCTTGACACCGTGGAGAAAGTAACCCATCAGTGGCCTAGGATAATCCGAAATTCACCCGCGCAGGCGTGCGGCCGGATAACCCGTGCGCGCTGCGGCCGGAGTAGCCCGCGCGCGCGAGCTGCGGCCGGGGCGGCTCGGGCCGGGCCAGACCGGGGAAAACCCCGGATGTTGAACATCCGGACCCTACGTCTAAGGGGAACATTGAAACTCTTCTGTGTTCGAAGGTAGTTTTAGTGAAACCCGGAAGTGACGTCTGTGCGCAGAACCTACACCACCCCTGGACCCATAGCGGTGGGTTAAAACACACCCTCACGCATCCCCCAACATGCCTGCTTTCTATACTACGACCAGACGGCGCATGCGCAGACCACTGAACACGGATGAACCATGAGTCCAGTCAGATGCTCCTCCACGAGAGCTTCAAAATAAGACCTCATACGACTCCATCGGACCCATAGTGACCCATGTCGGCGCCAAAATGTCTATTTCCATAGTCTTGGTCTACTGCGCATGCGCAGAATGACGTCAGTTTTTACGTCACATCCACCCCGCCGGATGCTCCTTCACGAATGCTTCACATTGATACCTCACTCGACCCCATCAGACCATTAGGGGCCTACCTAGACCCCAACACGTCTATTTCCATACCCTTTTCCCACAATTCCCTGTCTGCGCATACGCAGAATGTTGAACACGAACGACACACTAGTCCAGACGGATGCTCCCTCACGAATGCTTCACACTGATACCTCACACGACACCATCGGATCATTAGGGACTCATCTAGACCCCAAAACGTCTATTTCCATACCCTTTTCTCACAATTCCCTGTCTGCGCATGCGCAGAATGTTGAACACGAACGACACACTAGTCCAGGTGGATGCTCCCTCACGAATGCTTCACATTGATACCTCACTCGATCCAATCGGACCATTAGGGGCTCCCCTAGATCCCAAAACGTCTTTTCCATACCCTTTTCCCACAATTCCCTGTCTGCGCATGCGCAGAATGTGGACAACGACCAAAACACCAGTCCAGGCGGATGCCCCCTCACATAGGCTTCACATTGATACCTCATACAACTCCATTGGCCCATTAGGGACCCCCCTCGATCCCAAAACGTCTATTTCCATACCCTTGGTCTACCGCGCATGCGCAGAATGACGATCTTTCAACCCCACACCCACCCCATCGGATGCCCCATCACGAATGCTTCACATTGATACCTCACCCAACTCCATCGGCTCATTAGTGGCTCCCCTAGATCCCAAAACGTCTATTCCATACCCTTGGTCTACCGCGCATGCGCAGAATGACGATATTCCGACCCCACATCCACCCAGTGGGATGCCCCCTCACATAGGCTTCACATTGACACCTCACTCGACCCCATCGGTCCATTAGTGGCCCACCTAGACCCCAAAACGGCTATTTCCATACACTTTGTCTACCGCGCATGCGCAGAATGACGATATTTCAACCCCACACCCAGCCCGTCGGATGCGCCTTCACGAATGCTTCACATTGATACCTCATACGACTCCATCGACCCACTAGTGGCCCACCTAGACCCCAAAACGTCTATTTCCATACACTTTGTCTATAGATTTAATATGCATTCCTAGTACCCGTTCTCTGCATGGCAGAACTGTACAACCCAGAACAAGTCTGGACATGCCTTGATCTCGGGGAGCCAGGTGTTCGGCACGTGAGCTCACTCACGCAGACGCCAGACCAGGTGTTGTAGCAATATTGTAGCGAACGTGCAACATTGTTGCAATTCGGGGAGCCAGATGTTCGGCACGTGAACTCACTCACGCAGACGCCAGACCAGGTGTTCACCCGCAACATTGTAGCGAACGTGCAACAATGTTGCAATTCGGGGAGCCAGGTGTTCGGCACGTGACAACCCCAAGCAGACGACAGCGAAATTCTGGCGGGAAAAATCCCACAGACAGTACATGGCCTATCATGTAATGAACAGGTCAGTACACGCATTCCTATCATTCAATATGACCTTGAACTATCATCTGATCTCCCCGTGATTTCCCAAATACAAGTCAGTACACGCATCCCATCAATGGTATTGCTAAAGGACCCGGATATAGGTCAATCGAACGTGCAACAATGTTGCAATTCGGGGAGCCAGGTGTTCGGCACGTGACAACCCAAGCAGACGACAGCGAAATTCTAGCTGGAAAAAAACCCCCAGACAGTACATGGCCTATCATGTTCCCATCTCACCGAAAAAACACGAAGGTGAACGACATTGTAGGGAAAAACCCCACAGACAGGTCAGAGCATGTCCTATCAGGTTCACAGGTCACGCCCCATTCACACAGACCGGAAGTGACGTCATATCCCCGCACGTGATGGAAAAACCCCCAGCCCTAACATGTCTAAACATGATCCAAGGTGAAAGACAAGATGAAAGGATACAGGTCAACTCAAGTGCACTCAATGACCTTTGACCTCTGCCACGTGATATGCAAATTTCTGAGGTCAAGGTCAATACTGGGGTTAATCAACCCTATATACTACTGACGGGTGTTATAGTTTGATTATCCCATGCATATAATTATAAATTCACAATACTGAGTTTTGGTGATCAAAAGTTATACAAATATACCTCTGATCATTAAAAGAGCGTTGTTTTTTAATGATGGCTTTGCTCCTTCTGGTTGGATATTGATGTCTGAGAATACCATGTGCGGTCCTCATTCACGGTGTTCATCAGGAGGAGTAGAGATATTATATCAAATATTGTTTTTAATAACCACTTACTCATGTCCAAATTCATATGATGAGTTTGTTTTTAATTGAAAACAAAATATGCATGTACTACTCTGGCCTTCTTAATTCAGTTTTATATTTTTGATGAATGTGTTCGTTTATTGTTATAAATGATTAAAATATGCTGGTCATATTTATATTATCATTATTACCTCTCCCTTCTTGCAAACTAACGCCTTTGGAGTTTCAATATACATGTTTATATAGTGCATTTTTATCTTTTTAAAACACAGAATTTATTTTAAAACCACACGCAAAGTAGGCCTACTTATTTTTATATCCAAGTAATGTTTTAATCGGTTCTTTTATAAAGCAAACTCAATGGCCTGGCCTACATCATCCAACTTAGGATGAGAGGCCACAAATTCAAAATTTGATTGATTGATTTGATTATCCCATTCTTCAAAATTCTCCACCATGGATGTTCATAACATGATTTTACGAGTGGCCAAATATCGAAGAATCATGAGACTTGTCACCTACTGGACGAGGGGTGACGAACGCAGGCCTGCTGACGAGATGTGGGGCAAATGTTGTATTTGCCTCGAGAACAGTCACAATATTTATAGAACCCTACAAACACGTCCCACATTGTGGACAAAATTTAGCGACCCATCTGAGATATGCCCTCTGTCCGGACCACGAACACCACAACTTGTCCTGTCCGATCTGTCGTCGACCTGTGACTAGGGTGAAAAATTTGTTCATCTAACTCCCAGCGATCCCAAGTAGTCCAGTCAAATTGAGGTTTGACCCACCACAAATTGCAACAGAATTGTTTTTGCTGCAGTGCATTTCCGAAAGGTCTCTAGAATAACATACTAAAAGTCTACAAACAGATATGCATGGGAAATATATTAAATTTCAAGTTGAAATTTGAGGTATTTTTCGCGAAATTTCAGTGTTTACCTGTCTCTTGCTCCTATAAGAATACCTTGTACTTGGTACTAAGCGTGAAAGAAATGGGTCGTTACGTACACTCATTCCATTCGTTATCATATCAAGGTTATACTCAGCCTAAAATAATACCCTTGCACGAAAATATTCATGAAGAAATTCAAAATGGCGGATGTATGGGGTCATTCTAAATCTGAACTTTTTACCATTTTCATGACAGTCCAGGCAATCTATCTGGGGTTTTTTAGCTGGACCCAAAACAAATTGCAACATATTTTTTTTCACCGGTATGCATTTCTAATAGGTTCCCAGAACAACATACTAGAAGTCTACCAAAATCTATTTGAAAACAAAGATACGCCATTTTATAATACATAACAGGTCATTATGCCTCATATAAGCAAGGTGGAATATTGTTTTTTCCGTGAATAAGGACAGCTTATCATCCAGAAATCCAATTAATACATGACCCAGGGTACAGTAGGCCATGGTAGTGAAAACATGTGTCTTCCCGGTGGATGTGCTCATAAGCGTAGATAGCAAACTGGTAGTTCAGCATCAGGCTATATGAATTATACATGGTAATATTCAGTCAGTTAACATTTTTGCAATTAGCATAATCATCTGAAAGAGGAATTCTCTCCCAAAATAAATGAAATGACAAGCTGTGATATATTTTCCTTTCAACCGATAACTGTCACAGACAATATTTCCCCAAACCCACTCATGGAGATATTTCTCTATTATCACAACATGTGCCTTGTTGAAAAATACAGCTCTGCAAACCATTAATGATCTATCGCAATTGTGTGTCAGATATGTTTTGACGAAAGAAGAATAACTATGCAGATCCTATCATCTAATTATCAAACAAATAATAATCTAGATTATATGCAAATTTGATGTTCTACCATGACGTTCTACCATGCCATTTACCATGTTTCATTTGACATTTTTAACAATATAGGCCATGCTCCTACAGATGCATCTTCTTCAGCTGCAATCTTTCTTGCAGTGGCACCTGATAACCTCAAAGAGTGCCAGTGAAACTGATGGCAGTTCAGTTTTCACGGAGAGAAGCCGTCCACCCTCATTCTTGTGGCTGCAATGGATGGTCTTCCCCTTTCCACTCTAAACACGCGAACCTTGATACTTAGCTGATGCTGATGTTGGGGGAAGGTTTTGTACCTGCACAAATATGGTTCGTTTTTGTCACAGAAACGCTTGTATCTCATGCAGCCAATTGCTTCGTCAGGATTACACAAGCACGTGCAAAAGATAACCTCCATCGGGACTCTCAATGGCCTGGTTGAACACTTCAGCTTGTTGGCGAAATAGCTCATTGAGCGTTGATTTCTTTACGGCGCACATTTGCCAATGCCATATGGTCAGTATACTGTGTCACAGCCCTGAACGGCATGCACAATCAGCATATTTGTGCAGACTTACATTCCCAGCACAGCCTTTGTCTTCTTGACATTCCAAATTATCCGTTTCTTTGCATTCTCTCTAGGCTGACAGTAGATGTCATTGTCATCCATGTCTGCATGAAAACAGAGCAGAACTAACAGGTCAATATCATCACCAACCAAAGTTTTGATTCTTTCAGTCGATTAAACGGAATCTTTTACAATAAAAACATCTGCATATGAAACATCCCGCCCTTTCTAACTGGTCACTGATAAGAGTGATCAACTGCTACTTGTTGGCGTTGTTTGCTAGGAATTCGTCTTTCTTTGACTGAATGACCATGTCACTAGCGGGGCTGGAGAGTTTATAATGTCAAGAAGATAAAGGCTGTGCTGGGAATGCAAGTCTGTACAAATATGTTGCTTGTGCATGCCATTCTGGGCTGGGACACAGTAGTCCGACCATATACCATTGACAAAGGTGTTGCCTTGAAGAAGACAACTGTCACTGAGCTATTTCGCCAACAAGCTGAAGTGTTCATCCAGGTCATGGGAGTCCCGGCGAAGGTCATTTATTGCAGCAGCATAGAAAACGCTTATATACAATAGTAACCCAGACGAAAGAATTGACTTGAGGGAAAGACCATCCATTGCAGCCACAAAAATGGGAGTGCACAATTCAATCGGTGGCCCCTGCGAAAACTGATCTGCCACCAGCTTCAGGGGTTACTTGAGGTTATCAGGTGAAACTGCAAGAAGGATTGCAGCTGAAGCAGATGCGCCTTTAAGGATCATGGCCTGGATTGTTCAAGTGTGTGTGGAGAATGCAAACGACTGAGCTGTGCAAACTCATCAAACCCAGACCTTTGAAACTGACATTGGCGAAGACTGGTATTGGGATTGATAGTGCTGTGAAATAATCCTCAACTCATGGCACTGTTCATGAGGAATAACAATAATAGACATCAACTATATGTATGAGAAGTCACTTCCCCTAATAATGTTACCGTGAACTAGAATGTAAAATGAAACATGATAAGTTATGCCGTCAACTTTGCCTATAATTCAAAGCATTATTTGTTTGATAATTAAATGATATATTAGGATCTGCATAATTATTCTTCTTTCATCAACAACATTTGTCTTACAAACAATTGTGATGGATCATAAATGTTTGGCAGATTGTCGTTATATATCTGTACTATTGCTAAACGCGACGTTGAATCTAATTTCTCTCTCTCTCCTGATTGGCAAGGCTGCATTTGTTTTCAACAAAGTACAAACACTATTGAATGTCGGACCTGACACTTGCTACGTGTTTGTGATAATAGAGTTATATCTTTATAAGTTGATGGAACTATTGCCTGTGATTGTCATAGGTTGAAAGAAAATATATCACAGCTTGTCAGTTCCCTATCGTATAACAATGATAATTGAAATAATGCCAACTGGCAGGATATTACCATGTATGATTATATACCCTGGTGCTGAACTATCGTTTTGCTATCTACTTTTATGAGCAAATCCATTGGGAATGTAAATGTTTTCACCACCATAGAATAGTGTATCCTGGATCATCATGTATTGATTGGATTTCTGGATGATAAACTGTCCTTATTCAGAGACAAACTAATATTTTCTACATCCAATTATTTTTAGGATGACACTTTCTCAGTAAAGCACAAATACTAGTGCTGGATGGGTCGGTCCCGTGCGAGACTCGAACCCGCATTTTACATATTTTCTACCTTCTTATATGAAGCATGATGATGTATCTTTGTTTTAGAAAAACTCGTATCTCCACCAAATAGATTTTGGTAGACTTTTAGTATGTTGTTCTGAGGACCTGCATACCAGAGGAGAAATGCATACCAGAGAAAAACATTCTGTTGCAATTTGTTTTGGGTCCAGCTAAAAAAACCCAGATAGATTGGCTGGACTGTCATGAAAATGGTGAAACGTTCAGATTTAGAATGACCCCATACATCCGCCATTTTGAATTTCTCCATAAATACTTCCGTGCAAGGGTATTATTTTCGGCTGAGTATAACCTTGATATGATAACGAATGGAATGAGTGTAAGTAATGACCCATTTCTTTCACGCTTAGTACCAAGTACAAGGTTTTCTTATAGGAGCAAGAGACAGTTAAACACTGAAATTTCGCGAAAAATACCTCAAATTTCAACTTGAAATTTAAGATATTTCCCATGCATATGGGATTGTAGACTTTCAGTATGTTATTCTGGGGACCTTTCTGAAATGCATAGCAGTGAAATAAATTCTGTTGAAATTTGTGGTGGGTTGACCCCCAAAATGCGCTAGATTTACTGGACTAAAGACACTTTTCAGGGCCAAACAATTTTTCGGAACGAGAACTATCTTATGCACAGGCGGATCGTTGAATGACTGACTAAGTCAGTGAGTGAGTGGGTGAGTGAGTGAGTAAATGTTCCAATCAATGAGCGACAATGTTGATTGATTGATTGATTGAACGAATGTGTCAATCAATGAGTCACTGGTTGAGTCCGTGAGTGAGTGAATGAGTGAGCGACTGATTGAGTGAGTGAATTATTGAGTGAGTGAATGAGTCGATGAGTGAATAACTGATCGATTGAATGAGTGAATGTGCCAATCAATGAGTGACTGATTGAGTCAGTGAGTGCGTGAGTGAGTGAGCGAGCGACTGATTGAGTTAGTGAGTGAGTGAGTGAGTGAGTGAGAGAGAGAGTGAGTGATTGAATGAGTCAATGAGTCACCCATTGGTTGGCGCATTAGTCTGGGAATCAAGTCGAAAGGCCTTATTTAAGAAATTTGTTCATCCCACCGACAAAATTATTTTATCTATACCACGACTTTCCATTACCATTGGTGGTATCAGCCAGGGTGAATGTAGAGATACACAGTGGTGCAGATTTTTTTTATTACTGCCGAAATGACACCCTAATCATTTTGTTTCATCGAAAAAGGGGGTAGGTGACTTTGGACAACCCAATCACTCTTATTTATAACCCAATCTGTCTGATGTATATTACATATTACTCGCCAATAATGACAGAGTTATATAATATCATGATTTGTTTATGTAATCCAATTGAGTGACGTCTGAGGACACATCTCCGGTAACTTACAAAACCACATCTAAATGTCAACTGAAAAAAATACTTCTTCCAAAAAAGGGGTATGTGTATTTGTATCGCTATATATCTCTTAACACTAATTCCATCTATCTAAACATCATGATTTATTGTTCAGCACTACGTAGCGCAATTTTTTATACCTAATTTCGCGGTTCCATTCCAACCCTATGGTACAATTGGGGGGTAAAACTCAAATGTAATTTGAACCAGCAAAATTACCCTAATGAACAAGGCGGAATCTTTGAGTAAATTGTATGGTGGCCGATAAGGGACATCGCTGCATTGTCTCAGGCATGTGGTTTGGTAACACGAAGGCAGGATGCGAAGTGCGAAGGCAGGATGCGAAGTGCGAAGGCAGGATGCGAAGCGCGAAGTCTAAACACGAAGGCAGGATGCGAAGCGCGAAGGCAGGATGCGAAGTGCGAAGTCCAAACACGAAGGCAGGATGCGAAGTGCGAAGGCAGGATGCGAAGCGCGAAGTCCAAACACGAAGGCAGGATGCGAAGTGCGAAGGCAGGATGCGAAGTGCGAAGTCCAAACACGAAGGCAGGATGCGAAGCGCGAAGGCAGGATGCGAAGCGCGAAGTCCAAACACGAAGGCAGGATGCGAAGTGCGAAGGCAGGATGCGAAGCGCGAAGTCCAAACACGAAGGCAGGATGCGAAGCGCGAAGTCAAAAAAAATGCCACTGCGCATGGCCTGATGAAAGCGAGGCCAGGCCGCCATTTGCATTATTTTATTTACCAATGCCGAGTCTAGTCGCCTTTCTCGTCGGGATGGTTTACATGAAGAATAAAGTTTGTATGTGTTTAGATACACGTGCACATGACCAGTCTTTCTTTATTACCGGAACCATTTCGTCACTCGATAGAGTCAATATCGCTAATTTTCTTGATTCAAAGTATAGTTCATTTATGCTCGATTGTATTACAGAATTAAGACAACGTCATCCGTCAGTATTTTAACGTCGGATATACGAATGTGGAAATTTGCCAAATTCTTCATATCAATCACGACATCTGCTATAGAATAATAATATGGGCGGAAATTTTACATAAGATTGGAAAACATACAATAAGTGTTTCAGAGAAACCAAGCATAATAGTATTACATATCATACTGTATCACAGAAACTTAAATACTAAATACAGGTATATATAATTGTATCACAGGATCAGAATTTGATTACAAAATATGGAGGACGACAAATGATGTTGGACGCAAAATTTAAACTAAACAGGAGGAAAATAAAGGATCAAATTTTGAAATCTCCAGCCTCGATAATAAATTTGATTAAATCAATCAGTTGTCGGTAACAAAATCTCTCAGCATTAAGAATACTGGAAAATTTCAACTTGGTGATATACATGTATGTTAAATAATACTTGGGTATATACTTAAGACTTGGGTATATACTCAAGACGCGGGTGGTTGTGTGAGTTCAGGTTCCTGTTGCTTCAATGCATTTTGCTGAGAAGCAACAGGAACTCGATAATGTAAGCGTCCTGTCTGTGTCTTGTGCGCTGTCTTCAGTGTTTAATAGGGTGGATGGAGGATGTCTGGTTCCATGCTGCTTTAAAGATTTCTTCTTTGAAGTAGCAGGAACACAACTGGGCTGGGTGGTGCTTAGTTGGTTCGCTGTGATATAGCTGAGATATTGTTGAAAGCGACGTTAAATTCTACTCACTCACTATACTTACCCCTATCTGGCCTGGGCGATTTGGGGTGTACCGCAGCCTGGCGGGGGGGGGGGAGGGTGAGGGGCAGAAAGTGCCTCCCCCCCTATATATTTTCGCTATCGCTAAGGCTAGTGGGCTGAAACTTGCCACACTATATCTTTGGGTCAAGCTCTACAAGAAAATGTAAAAAATCCAAGATGGCCGCCATAATGATGTCACTGTGACTTCATTTCCAAAAAGAGCGTTTTTGGACTTTTCGGTCAGAATTTTCCAATTTTTCATTTTTGTTTTTTCTTCGCAAAAACTGCATGATAAATTAGTAAAAAATAATCTGATATGAAATAAAATAAGTTTTACCCACTTTTCCATACAGAAAAGCAAATTTTTTGAAGAAATATGACGAAAACATCACTTTTCTGGTACTCCACATGGCCGCCATTTTGATTCATGATCCTCTGATCGGGGGGTTGCGCAAAACGGCTCAAAATGACTCCAATATGATAATCGAAAAAGTCACGGAGTTTCAGCTCTCAATTTTTTGTCGTTCCGGAGATAGAAGAGAACATGAAGCTGCGCTATCGAAACCCCTCGGCTCTGAACCCCAGCTATTATAATGTAAGGGTGTCTCTACCAATTGATTGGCTTGTGGGAAGAAATATTTACCCCTGGTATTGTAAGTGTACTTTCTTTGAAAAAAAAAAAAGTTTTCCTCCCCTTAAATTAATTTGTTTCTGGAATAAATACATACACTATAGATATACGTTTGTCATATCTTGGTAAACACAACTAAAATTGCTGAAATGGAAATCATTAGAAGAGAGCCAAATTTGGGGAAACATTTAAGCGGTGGGAATATAAAATGACGTGTGGCAACTAAAAAGTGTTGTTAGGTTAGGTTGTTAGCAAAACAAAAAAGTAAAACTACAAATCATGTTGTGAATAAATTTTGTTTATTATAATTACTGATAAAAAAACTTGTTAGTGGAACAAGATGAGTGAATCATATTAGTAGAATAAGATCAATCAGGTGGGGGAATGGTTAGCAGTCCATTTTTGGGGAGGGATGAATAACTGTTAATGGAACTTTAATGGAAAAAGATCAATAACTTCAATGAACGAACTGTTTACGCACCTTTTGTGGGAGATATTTAATTGAATGCGACCCAGACAGCCTTATGAAAGGAGTAATACGCAAACTTAACATAAGAATTAGTGGATTTTATTAGACAAGGGGCATAACTCTGCAAAATACTTTCTGACACGACTCATTTTCCATAGGCAAGAGAAACAACTGTATCCCGTTAGGATGTTGTATATGGAACGGTTCTGAAATTATCACAATAACAAATCATGCATAAATGGATTTTTATTTGTAAAAAGGGGCATAACTCTGCCAAATATTGTCCAAGATGACTCATTTTCGATAGGCTTCTGATTTACGTGAAGATAAATAGATGTAACAAGTTTGGTTGCCATGCATGAAACGGTTCTGTAGATATCGCGGTAACGGACGGACGGACGTACGGACGTACTGACGGACGGACAGCCGTACATGATGACGACAATACCCCTAGACCAAAGTTGGCCGAGGGGTAAAAACCAACAGGGGTTGGCGGAAAGTGCCCCCCCCCCACCGGCCAGGTAGGGTTAAGACGAAAATTACATAGACCATGCAGGACATTCCAACATGAAGTGAAATTCGTCACCAATCTTCTCTGTGTTGCAAAATTTACAGACACGTGAATCTATAAAAGTGTTATCATAACGACCTCGTTCATTTGGTAGGCAGTGGTTAGATGTTCAGAATTTACAAATAGCAAGTCTAAATTTTCCGGGCTATCTTACCAAGTAATTTTCAAATTTGAATTCAGTTGAATTTTGCAAAGGTATGTATTCTTCAACTACTCGAAAGATAGCTATCAAAGGGTGATAGAAAGACTCGGGCTTCACATCATAGGTTTCTGACAATGCTACTGTTTTAAACCATAACATATATGACAATAGTGTCATCACAATTAAGATGGATGTGGGGTAGAAATGCCGTCCATCTGCGCATGCGTAGTAGAAAAAAGATATTTGAATGGGTGTTTGGAGCTAGAGATAGACCATATAGGTCCGATTGAGCCATATGAGGTCTTATTTTGAAGCTCCCTTGTGGTAGCGTCGGTTGGATGGGTGTGTAGTCCATTTTCGCCATTCTGCGCATGCGAAGTCTGGTAGTAGTATGGAAACCGGACATTTTGGTGGTGCGCAGGGGTTTGTTTGAGCGATAGAGGGGTATATCTCACCCAAATATAGTGTGTAGGGTGTGGAGCTCTCGTGGTGCAGACCATGAAATGAGGGATGTTCATGTCATCTGTAACGTCATTGGTGACATCATCAGTAGGAGTGGTAGCGAAAACGGGCATTTTGGGGGGTACGTGGAGGCATGTTTGAGTGGTTGAGGGACCATCCTTCTTCCAAATGGACCGTGTGGGGTATCCTATTGTAGCTCTCGTGGGGTAGAATCAGACTGAGGTGTTTATTGTTTAAGTCACGTCAATCTGCGCATGCGCAGTTGGGGTATAGTATAGAAAGATGGCATTTGAATGGACGTTTTGGGGTAGAGATGAACCATTCATAGTCCAAATGGGTCGTGTGTGGGCTTATTTTAACCCTACCTGGCCTGGGAACGGAGCCGAAATGGCCCCCCAACCAAACTTTTTGCGTTATCACCGGAACGACAAAAAATGGACAGCTGAATCTCTGTGACTTTATAGCTTATCATATTGGGGTCATTTTGAGCCTATTTGCATACCTCCCCGTGCACAGGATCATGAGAAAATTCAAGATGGCGGCCACGTGGGGTCCCAGAAAAGTGATGTTTTTGCCATATTTCTTCAAAATTTCTGCTTTTACGCGAAGAAAAGCGGGCAAAAACTATTTTATTTCACATCATATTAATATTTACCAATTTATCATGCACTTTTTGCGGAGAAATTGCATAAATAAAAAATTCGAAAAATCTGACTGAAAAATCGACCAAAAAATGCCGTTTTTGAAAATGACGTCACTGTGACGTCATCAAAGCGGCCATCTTGGATTTTTTACATTTTCTGGTAGAGCTTGATCCAAGGGTATAGTGTGGTAAGTTTCAGCCCCCTAGCTCAAGGGTTGGGAAAAATAATTAGGGAGGCCATTATGCCCCCCCACCCCCCAGGCCACAACAGGTCCCAAAAAGCCCAGGCCAGATAGGGTTGAAGCTCTCTTGGGTAGCGGCGGATTGGACTGGTCTGTATTCCGGTTTTATCATTCCAAATATACCATGTGGGAGAGGAGCTCTTGTGGTGTAGAAAACGACTAAAGGGTGTCCACGTCACTTGTGACGTCATCAGTAGTGGAGAAAGCGTCGCTCGATCGCACACTTGAGACATGCCTACACCTCTATACACTAACCCATAGGGGTTGACTCTTGGACATTGTATCCAGAACTTATGAACTCAGGCATACTGGCGTTGTTGGGTTGGACATGAGTAGAGTTACACCCCCCCCCCCCCTTGAAAGTGGCGTCATTGTGACGTCAGCAGTAGGAGAGAAAGTACATTTTTGGATGTGCTATTATAAGCATGAGTTAGATGGGGTCATATTGAAGCTCCTGATGGAATGTCAGCGTGGGTGCGTGTGTGTGTGAAGGTGAGTCGGTCATTGAGTGATTGAGTGAGCGATTGAGGTGTGCTCAACGTCAGTGAGGTGTTTGCCCAACGCCCGTCTCACCGCAGTTATGCTGGTGAGTGAGTGATACATCTGCAAGGTCCACGAGTCACCCCCATGGGCGACGCGACGCTCGAGCGACGCTTTCTCTACTACTGATGACGTGATCAATGACGTCACGGCTGACGTGGACATCCCTCAAGTCGTATTCTACACCACAAGAGCACCCCGTCCCACATGGTATATTTGGACCATGGATGGCTCACCTCGACCCCAAATTGGAGCGAGATGCAAGAGGTGAAACAAATCGACGATGTCTGGTGGTTAAAAAGCAACCATATGACTCTATAGAAAAGCATCCCTCGGCACCTAACATTCAGGCTCGAGAATATGGAGGATTCTCGAACGTAGCCTTAGTATCTCAGCTGCGCTTTTATTGCAGCTGTTCATGTGGAGATTATGAAGTAGGACGTCGTACGACTAAATTTCCCACCAAACTCCCACCTCAAATGCCCGCTTTCTATACTACTGTCAGATTGCGCATGCGCATATTGATGAAAACGGACTACACACCAGTCAAAATAAGAAGCCAAGCGACCCATTCGAACTACGAAGGGTCCATCTCTACCCATGAACGTCCATTCAAAAGCCATCTTTCTATACTACAGACCAACTGCGCATGCGCAAATTGACGTGACTTTCAATAGAAAAAATCATTCCAGTCTGACTCTACCCCACACGAGCTACAATAGGCTACCCCACACGGTCCATTCGGAACAAGGATGGTCCCTCGATTGCCGAACACGTCCCTTCACACACCAAGTGTCCGCTTTGGCTACTACTCCTACTGATGACGTCACCTATGACGTCACAGATGAAGGGGAAATCCCTCAAGTCCTGGTCTACACCACGGAAGCTTACCTTTGACACCTCACACGACGCATTCGGACCACGGATGGTTCATCTCTACCCCAAACACCTTCCTTCACACTCCCAAAACGCCCACTTTCGCTGCTACTCTTACTGTTGACGCCACCAATAACGTCCCAGATGACGTGGACATCCCTCAAGCCGTGGTCTACACCACGAGGGCTACAAGATGACACCTCACACGATGCATTCGGTCCACGAATAGTCCCGCAATCACTCAACAGACCCCCACGCCCCGCAAGAATGACCACTTTACTTATTACGGCCAGGCTGCTCATGCGCAGAATGATGAAACCGGACTAGACACCAGTCCAGTCCGACGCTACCCCAAGAGAACTTCAAAATAAAACCTCCCGCGAGTCAATCGGCCCACACCATAGCCGCATACAGATTTGCCCTCGGGTAGGTATATTAGGGTACTTTCAACCTTGCCTAGTATGGGCTGACTCGTGACGTAGTAGATAAATTTCTCGCTTCTGAAGCGCACAGCACGGGTTCGATTCCATTGGGATTTCCCTTCTCTCGCTGTATGGCTATGCGGAGAAACTGAGGGTGCCCCACTTGCCATTTATGCTGGGGATATACCTGTCGATATTGTCAGGGACCATGTGTGATGCCGTGCATTCCGGGAGATTAACATTGAAAGTCACTGGGGTCTTATGAACGGACAAATAACCCTTGCTCAGCCGTCACGTGACCGGAAGTGTCCTTTAACCTTTGACCCGGATGTCACGTGATCGGATGTGACGTCATAGTGACGTCAATTTAATAAGTAGTAAAAGAGCATCTGGGGTCCGATTTAGGGGCAGAAATGTTCGAATCAGGGGAGATAAACAGGAATTATTCAAACAGAGTGATCGCCCCTAAATCGGACCACAGCAGCGCTTTATATACTACCATTTTCCTTTATTGTAGGTATTACCTGGACTTCCTGAACTACCCGGGCATGATCTACATTGTTTTGACGCTCTCGTAAGCCCAGCGTTCTGAGCCATTGTTTAATTGTTCGAAGGCTACAATTAAATAGATTTCTTCCTTATGCCCATCATATGTTCTAATAGATTACAGAACCCTATGTCAAGTGGATGGCTAATTTAGAAGATATTTACATACATATATAGCCGATGATGCTATCCATGATAAAATTAAACTCTTTATCATAAACAAGTGAAAGAAACTGCCCTCTCACTGGTGAGCTAGAGGCTAATATGCTAATTGTTGATCTTATGTTTCTATCTTGAAATGTGGAAAAAGCTGATTGTTTAATAACAATAATTCTTGATAGGATTTTTACTCTATTTTCACATTTTCACCTGATGCAGATGTCGTGATTGATATGAAGAATTTGGCAAATCTCCACATTCGTATATCCGACGTTAAAATACTGACGGATGACGTTGTCTTCTGTGATAAAATCGAGCATGAATGAACTATACTTTGAATCAAGCAAATCAACGATATTGACTGTATCGAGTGACGAAATGGTTCCGGTAATAAAGAAAGACTGGTCATGTGCTCGTGTATCTAAACACATACAAACTTTATTCTTCATGTAAACCATCCCGACGAGAAAGCGACTATACTCTGGTCTCGGCATTGGTAAATAAAATAATGCAAATGGCGGCCTAGCCTCGCTTTCATCGGGTCATGCGCAGTGGCATTTGTTTTGACTTCGCGCTTCGCATCCTGCCTTCGTGTTTGGACTTCGCGCTTCGCATCCTGCCTTCGCACTTCGCATCCTGCCTTCGCACTTCGCATCCTTCGTGTTTGGACTTCGCGCTTCGCATCCTGCCTTCGCACTTCGCATCCTGCCTTCGTGTTTGGACTTCGCACTTCGCATCCTGCCTTCGCACTTCGCATCCTGCCTTCGCACTTCGCATCCTGCCTTCGTGTTTGGACTTCGCGCTTCGCATCCTGCCTTCGCACTTCGCATCCTGCCTTCGTGTTTGGACTTCGCACTTCGCATCCTGCCTTCGCGCTTCGCATCCTGCCTTCGTGTTTGGACTTCGCGCTTCGCATCCTGGCTTCGCACTTCGCATCCTGCCTTCGCACTTCGCATCCTGCCTTCGTGTTACCAATCCACATGCCTGAGACAATGCAGCGATGTCCCTTATCGGCCACCATAAAATTGACATATCTTTCTTATTACTAGGCCTGATTGTCTGAAATTTATTATATCGTATTTATTATAAATGTCAGTTATGCAATCAGGATTTGGGTTTGTATAACAATTGTATGGCATCATTAAGTGGCCGTATCCAAATATCAGCCTGAATAAAAAAAAGGAATTTAGGGTTACCATAATTAAGTTTATGCGAGGATCAACAAGGTCGCTTTCCAGTGTTAACGTGATTATAGTTTTATTCATTTTTGTAAATGTTGATTGTGAGTTATCGCCCTTATATTAGACTCTCCAACATTGTAACACGAGGTTGGTGTTCCTCGGCTACCTGGAATTTGTTTCTGGAAAATGTCAGTGATGGATTTGGTTTCTCCAGTTTGCTCCATCACACACAGATACTGGTATGTGTGAATTCCTGTCTTAGGTATTATACAACAATCATATTGACTTCATTTTGTCAAGTTTATTTCAAAGATTACTCTTGCGAAAGCGAGGCTTAATCCTAACCTTCCCTTGGACAATGGACAACCCTGAGGATCTTCATGTTTTTATCTGCCATACAATTTAACTGGCTGGCAGTTCAATGTTTTGTGAGGGAATGTCTGAGAAGTGAAGGACATTACTCATTTTTAGGAGGGTAACCGTGACTCTTCCAGTGCCAGTTGTTTCCTTTAATTGGAATCAGGCCCATGAACCTTTCTCGTGCTATATATTTATTGTATTAATATGGTTCTTCACTATGTGACAGGTATTTCGCGTTGCCCTGGATGGTATTTGTTCTTCCAGTACTTGGCTGATGTGGATTTCTGTGCCCCTACCTTCAGGCACACTTATGCATATTTCTATCATTTTCAGTCTAAAGATTTGTCACAGGTACTATGCTCTGTTTCTTATAATTGGTAAGGTAATATTCCACCATCCATGGATGCATAGTAATAGATTTCCCAGGTTTGTCATGCTATCTTTTATTGATTTACATGCTAATTTGGGGAATGAGTTCCATTAATATTTGTTTGTGTCAACCTGTCCTGCTATATGCCCTGTGCAAGTAAACTACATGTACCTGATTGTATTATTTCATGCACTTGCACAGTCTTGATATAGTTGGCTGCTATATTACCATTGATCTGCTCATGAAGATGCAAACAATTGTAGTCAGTCATTACTTCAGTTAGTGCTAGCCAGTTGCTGCCATTCTCAGGATATCTACTCCTCATCCTACTGTTTTGTGTTACATACTGTAAGGGCTAGGTCAGAGACTTCGGGTGGGGTGATAACAGCTCCATCTTTTACTCCACTGTTATCTGTGGCCCTTTATGCTCCCCACCTTTGCTGGTATAACAACATTTACATTATTTGCTAATTGGGGGCATGTTCTATCACTGCATTTGGTAACACATAATTCACATAATTCATATGTGTTCTCCATGCCCCTGCTATTTTATCATTTGTCATTTTAATTAATGATTTGTCATTTGAATTAATGATTATAACCATTGTCATTTGAATAAATGACCTAACCAGATTTTCTGGGTATTGTGTTTGTCTTTCCCAGCAAACTGAGCTCATTCTCTGACCTAGTCTATCTCGAGCATAAAAGGAAATTAGGGTTACCATAATTAAGTTTATGCGAGGATCAACAAGGTCGCTTTCCAGTGTTAACGTGATTATAGTTTTATTCATTTTTGTAAATGTTGATTGTGAGTTATCGCCCTTATATTAGACTCTCCAACATTGTAACACGAGGTTGGTGTTCCTCGGCTACCTGGAATTTGTTTCTGGAAAATGTCAGTGATGGATTTGGTTTCTCCAGTTTGCTACAGAAAAACCCTCCCTACCCTCCCTCAATTCTCTGTCTTGTGACATTTTGTAAAAGGAAAACTGTGGCCCTTTATGCTCCCCACCGTTGCTGGTATAACAACATTTACATTATTTGCTAATTGGGGGCATGTTCTATCACTGCATTTGGTAACACATAATTCACATAAATCATATGTGTTCTCCATGCCCCTGCTATTTTATCATTTGTCATTTTAATTAATGATTTGTCATTTGAATTAATGATTATAACCATTGTCATTTGAATAAATGACCTAACCAGATTTTCTGGGTATTGTGTTTGTCTTTCCCAGCAAACTGAGCTCATTCTCTGACCTAGTCTATCTCGAGCATAAATTCCTTTCCGGAGAAGGAGGTAGGTGTACTCCAATAGTCATAATTTACGTATTAATCATCCAATCTTTCTAAACATTATCAATACAGTTCGGCATTTTGCGCAGTATTTATTATTATCAAATGTGGTTTTCGTATCCCAGTTGATTACAAGCGTCTGGTCTGTCATTCATAATTCAGCCGTCGTGCATTAAAGAATATCCGTGTCCATAATCCAAAGACCTATTCCATATTCCATATAACAGTTTTAGCACCAAATTCCAAAAGACAATCATAGTATACATAAACTGTCACTTGGGGGTAATATTCACGTGTCCATTGAACTAAAAACTAAACCCTCTGAAAAAACGGGTGTATATGTAATTGAAGATTTATAACTACCTTACATATATAGTCTTCAACTTCATTTTCGACTACTCAGCATTATTGACAGACTTACGTCGTGTTTTTTAATTTAAACCGATGACAACAAATGGGGACCATATCCCCATACATTCATATGATTATTAAGTGTGTCTGAACATTAACCAATATTCAGAATTGATCAGTATGAGTAACAGTGAGATTTGTTCTTGTATCTTAACCGTACACTCTCAGAATGATTCAGGGATTCCTCCTCGAATTCAGACCATACATCCGCAACTCAATTTTCAGGAATTTTAACCTGAAATCCAAAACATTTTCCATGAACTCAATGGTGAAGTTGCTGAAATTGAAGGAAATGTCCCCGAATTTCAGGCTGCAATCCCTGAAAATTGAGTTGTGGATGTATGCCCTGAATTTCAAGAGAAATCCCTGAATTATTTTGAGAGAGTATGATGTCTCATGTATCTGTATTCAGTATACAAAACACTATTTAATAGGTAGTATACGATGTTATGAAAGTTTGCATGGTGCGAGGGTATATGCAGCCCAGTCTCACAATTCAAGTGCACCAAAAGAGCGGAATAGAAGGTAGATTAAGCGAACATGGTTAAGTGCAATCACCGCCGAGCTGGTGAGCTGATTTTTAGGTTAGTCACTTAAAGTACCTTCTCAGTCAGATCATTGGGTAATGCCTTGCACAAGAGCTGTTATAATCGCAAAAAAGTAGTACGAAATAAATGAATCATGAGCGGCGGATCAGTAGCTTTGGTTCAGAGTGGTTTATTTGCTGGAGCTGACTGATTATAGTAGTTGGAAATCTCTTTTAATCAGTATTTATTATAAAATGCGAACGTCAAAATCACTCTACAACACATCATACCGGAAACTTGTTGTCCTGGATTATTTTGAACATATCTATACCATACTTCGTGTAAAAAGTCCGGGATTATATGTCTAAGGCCAGACTTACGTTTCTCGCTTAATATGGGACATTTTGCGGAAATACACATCTAGCTCTCTCCCAACGTTTAAGCTTGGCCTGAGCCAGTTCTTCTCAAATTATCACCCCCTCTCTCCCAACGTCACCGCCTTTCGCTGATTTTAGGAAGACAAACTTCACACAAGAAGCGTTATTCCCGTCATCTATACTTTTTTTAGGAAATAAACGAGTCATGCGAGTTTACACATTCATGGCTCGATATTTGAAATGGCATCAGACTCCTAAATAATTTACACGTTCGGCAGTATTAACAAAATTGTACCTCACTGGTTCCCTAATGGAGTTTAGACTTTTCATCTTTCGACAGGAGGTAGTTTATTTCAAGCGCTACAAACTTTTACCGTCAAAATTTCAAGCTGTGCGCGCCTCTACACATGAGGTGTTCATTTCGTTGTTTTCTCTGCCTGCTGAAAGCAGTGCTCAGGCCCCGCAAATAGTGCCCCGGCGAGGCATGTTATCGAGCAGTGAATCGGAATAAAATTTGCAGCTGAATAGAACAAATACCATACTTGCCAGTGGTCCCAACGGCTTTCTATTAATCGTTGCAACGAAGACGGGAAAAAATCGGGAAAATTCTGGTCTTTGGCAGAGATTACGTGACTTTTTTTTATTTAGGAGCCTGAGGCCAAATGGATAAGGCTGACTGGTTACAGTCACGCGCAGTCAGCGGATGATACACTGTGATTGAGGACAGAAGGTTACTATTGACACTTGAGGAATGGAGTCTTGTTTACAAATCATCAGTTCAGCATCATTATTAATTAAATTGAATTGACAACCATGACTTGCCTTTTGCCGATTGTTATCAGATGCTAAAGCGTAATGATGATTATACTTGCCATTTTAATTCGTTTCGGAATATAAAACAAATAATCAGAGATAAATTGACTATGACAGGGAGATGAAGTGCTTCAATGAAGGAATTGTTTTATTATTCGGGACATTTACCTAAACCTCATCATCGTGGGCCCAGTTTGCCTGGATCTGTGATTCAAGGTTTTTCTTCTACAGATAAAGGAACCCAATTCAGCTTCAAGGGACCCATTAGAAATTTGAAATTTACTTAGTATCGAAGACAGACAATTGCATTGATCTGTCGTCCAAATTGATTAGCAATGCGATGAATATCTACTTGGTAAGTGTGCATTTTGAATAAGATCAGATGATCTGTCATGGTTTCGTAATTTATCGATGAAGCTTCACTAGAATGGTTACTTAAACAAGCTGAAAAATCAGCATAAAATTGTTACAGTAATTTTGTTGAAGCTGGTGGTGTAGAGTGAGACCTGGAATTGCCCTCGATCACATTAATTTATTTTTCTGACGATCAAGTTCGCCGTTTTGAATCTAGCAAAAATACCGTATGCGGCAAGTGATTATGCAATCATATTAAAGTTACCTGAAGATATTGTAGCACTTATTCTTTAGCTGTTACAATTCTCATTCATACTCATTTGACGCAAAAGCGCTGCACAATCGGGAGCGTATTTATCAGAAACTCATATGGAGCAGCGAATGAACAGCTGAATTACAATTACTCAATCTGTCAATAACTGATGCAGTTGTTGCTAAGCGATATATGGTATAATAGATACAGACTGAACTATTCATTAAGAAGATATGCTGATCCTATTACTTATGCCCTGCCCACCTATCCATTTTGGCACAGCATAGTTTGTGCGAAACTCAGTTGCATATGATAGAAATATGAAAACAATATGCACTAACACACGAAACAGTCCAGACAAATTGAATCAGTACCGAGAAAGATATTGTTATATAACCAAACATACATATGTACCATCTTTTTCAGCTGCGAGTAGGTTTTCGATTTGATATTTGAATATGGTGCCCAGACGAGGTCATATATTTGAAAAACGACGACCTCTCCCGCTAATATATACCATTCCTTTCAACTGCTGAGTAACAAATGATGCAGATTTGACAGCCCAGATAATTATTGGGTCATTTACACATAACCCCCTTTTCGAGACGAAATAGTTTTGTCCAACTGAAATGTTTTAATTCAACTCCCAATTACATCATACCGATGAAAGACCAAACCAAATGTACTAACTAAATCACTGCTAAGTACTATTGAGCCAAATATTACGATGTTTAGACTTGTTTGGATCAGTAATAAGAATATAGCAACACACTTACACGTACCCTCATTTTGGAAAGGAGTATTTTTTTTTCAAGTTGACATTTGAATACGCTCCGTCCCAATTATATCATACTAGGTTCATATACAAAAACGAATCGTGGTTGTATATGGCAACGGCATGAATGAATTTCAGACAAATATGACCATTAATTATGAAGAAAGATATGACAGTTCAGTCACACTTAACCCCCTTTTCAAGAGTGAATATATTTTTCTGTTCAAATTGCATTTGAATACCAATCCCAATTACACCATGTGGTTAGAATACAACCCCGAACGTAGGTATTAAAAAACTTCGCGAGGTATGACGGAGCAATATTTTATCATGTTTACATAGATTGGTTCATTAATAAGAGAGATATAACAATACAAATTCACCTACCCCCCTTTTTCAAACGGGACCTATTTTTTCAGTTGACATTTGGATATGGTCCCCATGGGACGTCATACAGTTGGGATACAGGAAAAAATCTTGATAATATATAACTCTGCTATTATCAATGAGTAATATATGATACAGTTTAGGCAGATTCGACAAATAAGAACAAATTTACGTTGATTAAAATACACCTACCCCCTTTTTCGGCAAAGTGAAATGAATTTCTGTAGTTGGATATATCGTTCGCCACAGAAAACAAAGCACCACCTTGGAACTCTATATTCACCTAGGTGAGCCATAGAAATTCGTGATACAGATGGAAGTTATCTTGCCGATGGGGTGAACAATTTCACGAAAACCCGATCCTGGCTCCCAGACTATACAGGGAACCTATTAATATCAGTGAATAGAAAGATAAGTCCTTGGAATAAAAGAGTCTATATAAGTGACGGTTGGTATTTCTTGTAGAATATAGATGAACTTCAGGAATGGACGTTTCGTTCCCGAGGCCCGCCCCCTGTACAGACCTTTTGGTCTTTGATATATGTTGGCATTTGTGGGAAGTTGATGCTGGGTCGACATCGGGCCTTACAGACTAGTCTTTTGTGTTAAATGCCGTCATTTTCATCTGACGACGATACAGCTCACCATTTCCAGTTATAGAATTTTAGTGTCCTATCAGTTGATTACGTGAAGGTGATAGACAACGGGGATGTTCTCTATATAACCCTGGTTTCCGTAAGTTCGTCTTCAGTCAAAGCCAAAGAACTACAAGACAACTCGTTGTGATGATAGAGGTTGATGTTGTATTACTTCTGCATCATAACATAGACATTGGTACAGCAAATCAAAGATATCCTGAAAACGTCCGTACAGATTGAAGCCAAGATGTTATTGCTCGAATCATTGTGAAATTACATTGAATTTTATACAGTAAAACAAATAAGTACTTGAACCAGAGGCTGGTACAAAACCCTTAACTCCAGGATTGTAACAATTAATTAGGGACCTGCCGGAATAAATACTTGCCACTGTTAATTAAACACAGCTGTGGCCTGATCTGGTCACTTTAATACCGTACCATATTCATGTAGGCTCTAGCTTACATACTAACAGAAGACCTTTATCAATTTCTCATTTCTACAATATACAATGTAAATCGAGTTATATTTAGAGTACCAATTAAATCTCAAGTGCCATCCTCTTGCTTGATATCATTCGTTTTAACTTATGATGTGAAGCCAGGCCTGCTATAATTGACCTGATGTGTCAAATCCACATCTCTAGCCTGTATCGTTATCAACACAAGTGTATACCCCGGTTCCGACTTCCTGGCTTCCGCTTAATTAGCAGAGATATGCTCTGAGATGTATAAACGCTCGAACTGACATTTTAACCGAACTGATTAAGGTAAATGTGAAATCAAAAAGATACATATATGATCAAAATATCTTCATTATCTCATTCCATATTTTACACAGTGTACGAGTTGTCACAGCAAAACAGCTCACCAATTATCAATATGCGAGTTGTCTAATACCACTTATGCCGGTGCTGGGGGTCGTGTGGTCATATCATCCAAGTTGCCACATGAACAGGTACAATAAAAGCGTACCTGAGATACACCACATATCACGAATCGTTAGATTCTTGGTATGTGCTTTAGAATATACTGTGAAGTCATGTGGCTCTGCCAGTATGTCGGCACCTCTTCCCACTTCCCTTATATGTGTTCTAATGCACCATTTACAATGAGTGAAAGGAAATGGATAAGATATTAATAACCATGGCGTATTAACAGCGGCTCTCATATAGGTTGTGATGCTATTTTAGGATATGACCTAGTACCTCTCGGTATTTTCACGCGACAGGCGTGGGCGTATCATAACCGATAGCTATAAAACAAAACTAATAGTGTAAGAGTGATGAATCACTGTTTATTAGGATTGATAATTAATGGGCTTGCAAATTCAGGTGTTATGAATTGGTACCTTCAATTAAAAGTGGCCGTGCTCTAATTGGTGGATATTTATAGACTAAGTAAATCCCCATCCAGTAGGATAAAACCTACTTTGTGGGAGATTTCAGGTGTCGGTGTATACAAATTTCCCTGACGCATTTAGCTGTGATGCAAGACATAGGGCATGCACATGACTCACTGCTCTTTGTGTATGGGGGAGCTATTGATCTACATTGATGTCGGGGCTCCTGCGCTGCATTACATTTTAAATAACAAAACGTCCTTTTACATAATAAGTAATAAAACGGCCTTTTACTTTTTTAGTAACAAAACGGACGTTTACATATTATTAAAGTAGCAAAACGGCCTTTTACATATTAAGTAACACAACGGACTTTAGGGTTTATTATATATTAAATAACAAAACACCCTTTTAGAGAGAACAAAACACCATTTTATAGTCCAGTAAATCTAGCGCATTTTGGGAGTCAACCCACCACAAATTGCAACAGAATTTATTTCACTGCTATGCATTTCAGAAAGGTCCCCAGAATAACATACTGAAAGTCTACAATCCCATATGCATGGGAAATATCTTAAATTTCAAGTTGAAATTTGAGGTATTTTTCGCGAAATTTCAGTGTTTAACTGTCTCTTGCTCCTATAAGAAAACCTTGTACTTGGTACTAAGCGTGAAAGAAATGGGTCATTACTTACACTCATTCCATTCGTTATCATATCAAGGTTATACTCAGCCGAAAATAATACCCTTGCACGGAAGTATTTATGGAGAAATTCAAAATGGCGGATGTATGGGGTCATTCTAAATCTGAACGTTTCACCATTTTCATGACAGTCCAGCCAATCTATCTGGGTTTTTTTAGCTGGACCCAAAACAAATTGCAACAGAATGTTTTTCTCTGGTATGCATTTCTAATAGGTCCCCAGAACAACATACTAAAAGTCTACCAAAATCTATTTGGTGGAGATACGAGTTTTTCTAAAACAAAGATACATCATCATGCTTCATATAAGAAGGTAGAAAATATGTAAAATGCGGGTTCGAGTCTCGCACGGGACCGACCCATCCAGCACTAGTATTTGTGCTTTACTGAGAAAGTGTCATCCTAAAAATAATTGGATGTAGAAAATATTGGTTTGTCTCTGAATAAGGACAGTTTATCATCCAGAAATCCAATCAATACATGATGATCCAGGATACACTATTCTATGGTGGTGAAAACATTTACATTCCCAATGGATTTGCTCATAAAAGTAGATAGCAAAACGATAGTTCAGCACCAGGGTATATAATCATACATGGTAATATCCTGCCAGTTGGCATTATTTCAATTATCATTGTTATACGATAGGGAACTGACAAGCTGTGATATATTTTCTTTCAACCTATGACAATCACAGGCAATAGTTCCATCAACTTATAAAGATATAACTCTATTATCACAAACACGTAGCAAGTGTCAGGTCCGACATTCAATAGTGTTTGTACTTTGTTGAAAACAAATGCAGCCTTGCCAATCAGGAGAGAGAGAGAAATTAGATTCAACGTCGCGTTTAGCAATAGTTCAGATATATAACGACAATCTGCCAAACATTTATGATCCATCACAATTGTTTGTAAGACAAATGTTGTTGATGAAAGAAGAATAATTATGCAGATCCTAATATATCATTTAATTATCAGACAAATAATGCTTTGAATTATAGGCAAAGTTGACGGCATAACTTATCATGTTTCATTTTACATTCTAGTTCATGGTAACATTATTAGGGGAAGTGACTTCTCATACATATAGTTGATGTCTTTTATTGTTATTCCTCATGAACAGTGCCATGAGTTGAGGATTATTTCACAGCACTATCAATCGCAATACCAGTCTTCGCCAATGTCAGTTTCAAAGGTCTGGGTTTGATGAGTTTGCACAGCTCAGTCGTTTGCATTCTCCACACACACTTGAACAATCCAGGCCATGATCCTTAAAGGCGCATCTGCTTCAGCTGCAATCCTTCTTGCAGTTTCACCTGATAACCTCAAGTAACCCCTGAAGCTGGTGGCAGATCAGTTTTCGCAGGGGCCACCGATTGAATTGTGCACTCCCATTTTTGTGGCTGCAATGGATGGTCTTTCCCTCAAGTCAATTCTTTCGTCTGGGTTACTATTGTATATAAGCGTTTTCTATGCTGCTGCAATAAATGACCTTCGCCGGGACTCCCATGACCTGGATGAACACTTCAGCTTGTTGGCGAAATAGCTCAGTGACAGTTGTCTTCTTCAAGGCAACACCTTTGTCAATGGCATATGGTCGGACTACTGTGTCCCAGCCCAGAATGGCATGCACAAGCAACATATTTGTACAGACTTGCATTCCCAGCACAGCCTTTATCTTCTTGACATTATAAACTCTCCAGCCCCGCTAGTGACATGGTCATTCAGTCAAAGAAAGACGAATTCCTAGCAAACAACGCCAACAAGTAGCAGTTGATCACTCTTATCAGTGACCAGTTAGAAAGGGCGGGATGTTTCATATGCAGATGTTTTTATTGTAAAAGATTCCGTTTAATCGACTGAAAGAATCAAAACTTTGGTTGGTGATGATATTGACCTGTTAGTTCTGCTCTGTTTTCATGCAGACATGGATGACAATGACATCTACTGTCAGCCTAGAGAGAATGCAAAGAAACGGATAATTTGGAATGTCAAGAAGACAAAGGCTGTGCTGGGAATGTAAGTCTGCACAAATATGCTGATTGTGCATGCCGTTCAGGGCTGTGACACAGTATACTGACCATATGGCATTGGCAAATGTGCGCCGTAAAGAAATCAACGCTCAATGAGCTATTTCGCCAACAAGCTGAAGTGTTCAACCAGGCCATTGAGAGTCCCGATGGAGGTTATCTTTTGCACGTGCTTGTGTAATCCTGACGAAGCAATTGGCTGCATGAGATACAAGCGTTTCTGTGACAAAAACGAACCATATTTGTGCAGGTACAAAACCTTCCCCCAACATCAGCATCAGCTAAGTATCAAGGTTCGCGTGTTTAGAGTGGAAAGGGGAAGACCATCCATTGCAGCCACAAGAATGAGGGTGGACGGCTTCTCTCCGTGAAAACTGAACTGCCATCAGTTTCACTGGCACTCTTTGAGGTTATCAGGTGCCACTGCAAGAAAGATTGCAGCTGAAGAAGATGCATCTGTAGGAGCATGGCCTATATTGTTAAAAATGTCAAATGAAACATGGTAAATGGCATGGTAGAACGTCATGGTAGAACATCAAATTTGCATATAATCTAGATTATTATTTGTTTGATAATTAGATGATAGGATCTGCATAGTTATTCTTCTTTCGTCAAAACATATCTGACACACAATTGCGATAGATCATTAATGGTTTGCAGAGCTGTATTTTTCAACAAGGCACATGTTGTGATAATAGAGAAATATCTCCATGAGTGGGTTTGGGGAAATATTGTCTGTGACAGTTATCGGTTGAAAGGAAAATATATCACAGCTTGTCATTTCATTTATTTTGGGAGAGAATTCCTCTTTCAGATGATTATGCTAATTGCAAAAATGTTAACTGACTGAATATTACCATGTATAATTCATATAGCCTGATGCTGAACTACCAGTTTGCTATCTACGCTTATGAGCACATCCACCGGGAAGACACATGTTTTCACCACCATGGCCTACTGTACCCTGGGTCATGTATTAATTGGATTTCTGGATGATAAGCTGTCCTTATTCACGGAAAAAACAATATTCCACCTTGCTTATATGAGGCATAATGACCTGTTATGTATTATAAAATGGCGTATCTTTGTTTTCAAATAGATTTTGGTAGACTTCTAGTATGTTGTTCGGGGAACCTATTAGAAATGCATACCGGTGAAAAAAAATATGCTGTAATTTGTTTTGGGTCCAGCTAAAAAACCCCAGATAGATTGCCTGGACTGTCATGAAAATGGTAAAAAGTTCAGATTTAGAATGACCCCATACATCCGCCATTTTGAATTTCTTCATGAATATTTTCGTGCAAGGGTATTATTTTAGGCTGAGTATAACCTTGATATGATAACGAATGGAATGAGTGTACGTAATGACCCATTTCTTTCACGCTTAGTACCAAGTACAAGGTATTCTTATAGGAGCAAGAGACAGGTAAACACTGAAATTTCGCGAAAAATACCTCAAATTTCAACTTGAAATTTAATATATTTCCCATGCATATCTGTTTGTAGACTTTTAGTATGTTATTCTAGAGACCTTTCGGAAATGCACTGCAGCAAAAACAATTCTGTTGCAATTTGTGGTGGGTCAAACCTCAATTTGACTGGACTATTAGGGGGCATTACATAATAACGCTTGTTTCTTCAAGTCCGCAATTGTCGTCTACTATATGGTACCGCACGGTATTATCTTTTAGTGATAAACTGTTTTGATCTAGTTTCATTAAATTTTAGTGTACAATATTGAAAATTCTACTTCTTCTTTTGCTGTAGTAAGTAGAGTGACTTTGGTCTCGGGGAGTAGACTCCAAAAATGAGAAAAATAATAATAAATAAAATTTAGGCCGGGTGAATATTTCGGGGCGGGTGATTATGCTAAACAGGAATTGTTTTTAACCAGCATTAATCTGTGTGCAATAATTAAGCAGAACATATATACGTTTTAAATGAATGAGTGGATGAGCAAAAAATCGGGACGAAAACATTTTCAGACCAGGCAATGTTCCCTCCACGGATATTCATGTACAAACATGTACAGTTTTGTAAGGCACCGTTTCCAATTATCGTTCGCGAATGAATCGTTTATTTCGTCAAATTTTCTCGAAGTCGCGATTTTCCAAGGCGCGAGGGAATGATTTTTTTTCTTCAAAATAAACGATTCATTCGCGATCGCTGTTCGAATGGTTTTTTTTTCTGCTGGCAATCGTTTTTCAATCGAGAAAATTCTCGCGAATAAAAAGCGATATCGCGATTCAATCGCTTTTTAATCGAGAAAATATAAACGATTGAAAAAAAACGATTGAGGATTATAGCCGAAAGTAGTACGCCATTGGTTCAGCCTGACTGACCCGCATACACGTTCGAGTTTCTAACACTTCAGTCAGACTATATAAAGTTCGATCATTTTTTCTTCTTCCTTTTCCATTCTTTGCCTAGTGTAAAACTATAGCGTGTTTCTGTACAGTTGGCGGTTATATAGATACGATGGGGATATTGAAAGAAATTGAAAAAAATATCTATATATATACATAGGAATAATGGTTATGCATATAATTATAACTTCATATTTACATATATATTTTGTACGGGACACAGACCCGGATATGGTCAGATTGGGTCATTTGCACTTGCAATTTCGTCTATTATTTTGGGTATTTCTGTGTTTTAAAGCTGGTATTATTCCAGATTTCTTGTGTAGTATTTTTCGTGAACGTTTTTGGCATCTGTGCGGGCTGAAATTTTGAGTTGATTCGTCAGATTTTCGCTGTACGCGTGGTTTTTTGTCCACGATCACCATTTTCCTTGTGTAGGTAGATGGCGCTGTATTGAATATTACATTGTCATACGGGGTTTTGAGTCTTCGAAAGCACTTAATTATTAATATATAGCGCGGGCTATTTGTAAAAATTTTCACAACTGGTTAATCCAGTAAGAGATGAAATTATATACTATTCAGTTGGTTTTTGGCTTGAGCTTCCCTTTGGAATCATTCATAGTTCATTTATCAATATAAAATTAAAATAAAAAGTATTGTACATATGCGAATCCAACCGTTATATGCGATTCAATCACCATTGTGATATGTATTTGATATAAATATGAAATCACTGCCGCGAATATTCTTATAATAAATAAAATTAACTTGATGGTGATTTTTTGAACTTATTCACATCTCAATAGTTTAAAAACTGTACCAAAACATGAATGGATACCCTTTCCTAATGTATGTTTTACTATAACAAAATATACATATTTAATTACACTATTTTTCACCTTAATTATCCTAGAAATTCTCGGCTGGAGGGCTAAGCTGTTCTGGGTTATCGCCATGCGCCCATTCACACCTCTATGAAGCCTGTGCCGTAATCATTCTGATAATGCAATCAACGACGAACTCAAATCCACTTATGACCTGTAACCGGTATTTACAAAACAAGATATTGTGACTATCACCCTGTATTGTTTATACCAAGTTGCATGAATATATGAGGAAATTATCGAAAGTATGAAGGGAATGACTGAACATTAATACATTGTCGACTCACACGATTATTGAATAAACATGTAATTTTGTCATTTACGCTTCGCCAGAGTAAATCTGAGCGCGAACGTCACAGGAAGCATGGTACAGGTATATGTATAGATATTTCCAGCATACGCCCTACTTCGGCTTGTAGGAGACTATAGATCGTGAATCATATATATTATTCGGTTATCTTGCGCATTTATACAGTATAGTATAGTAATATAGGTTTTTCCATCGACAAATCCGCAATCAACATTACATGTAGTTCCCAGTTCGCGAATAGAGCGGCGTACGACGGCAACACGGCCTATGTGTCAAATATCACTCCGCCTCACGATTCTCTCGCGCCTTGAAAAAACCCGATTCTCTCGCGATTGAAGATTCGCGATCAAGAACGGATCGCGCATGGGTAAACGATTCAAAAACGATATCGCGAGAGAATGGTTTTTTCCAGAAAAGGTTCAATCGTTTTTTCTCATTTTTTTTCTCGATATCCTCGCGACTGATTCGCGACTGATCGTTTTTCAATCGAGAAAATTGAAGAAAAATCGCGACTGAAGAAAAAACGATTAATGGAAACGATCCCTAAGCATATGGACATACACTGTTCTCGGCACCCAGCAGGCATTAAATATCCTTTCGGCTCCCTGCCCTCTCCCCTCTAGAATCCGTCCCTGAATCATCCTAATCGCCTTCCATCGACTTCGAATATAGACATAAACATGTTATATGGTAGACCGTTAATGCCAAAACCTGGCTGATTTTAACCGCGGTGTCAATCGGATTTAGACCGCGGTGTCAATCGGATTTAGACCGCGGTGTAAATCGAATTTGGCCACGGTGTAAATCGGTTTCAACCACGGTGTAAATCGGTTTCAACCACGGTGTAAATCGATTTCAACCGCGGTGTAAATTGAATTTAAACCGCGGTGTAAATCCGATTGACACCGCGGTTAAAATCAGCGAGGTTTTGGCATTAACGGCTATAAATCGATTTCAATCACGGTGTAAATCTATTTCATCCGCGGTGTAAATCTAATTTAATCCGCGGTGTAAATCAATTTTTCAATCACGTCCATGATAGGGCACGTTTTTATGGAAATCTATACGAGATAAACTTGTACATGATTGAACACGTCTGCGAAGGCTTAATATGTGAAAGTTTCACTTATGGGCAATGGTGTTCTCCGGAAAACATAATTTTTGAATAACACTGTTAAACTATAGGTATACCAAAGGCTTAATATTTTGCTAATGAAGCATGAAGATTTCAATTTCTGATTTTGAAATCTAATACGGTACAAATCGACATAGTTGAAGAACGTGGTTATATGTTCAGTCAGAAGGCCCTACCAAATATACAATGACATTATGAAGTTTCAGGTATATATGATAGATTATTTGTGAGGTATCACAATCTTTTCAAACTGACAACACTGTTACTGTACAAAACCAGTTGAGTTGGGATTCAATACAGATTAAAACAGTGCAATTATCACGTTAAATTATTGATGCCGCATTAATCTTGATAATTTGCCTGTGGGATCGTTATCTAACCTTGTTTTATCACAGATTGTTTTAACAAACCCAGTTGTTCATATTGGTAAATTACATTACCTTTGAGTTTGATAAATAGCGGTAGTTCTTAAACTGTGAGGCTGACATTGACAGACATATACAATTTCCAGTTCGCTTATTCTTAAAAGTGCTCGACCATCCGGTTGTGGTTCTGTTGTCCTCACACGGTAATATTATCTAGGGCCCATCAACATTACAAAAACGGTCTTACTATAACCTAACGTCGAAAAAGTTATCGCTAAGACGTAATTAGTGAGTGGAATATCTTGGAACGGAGAACCTTTGCCTGTAACGTGCGCGAAAGTATCCAAAAATACGACACAGGCAAATTATCAAGATCAATGAGGCGTTAAAGTTCAATGTGACGTGATTATTGCAATGTTTTACTCTGTTTTGAGGCCCAACTCAACTGGAATGTTAGTGCTTTACAGTAATTGTTAGTGTCAGTCTTGAAATCTTGTAATATTTCAACAATAATCTACCATACATACCTGTACCTTCATAATATCTATATATATTTGAGGGTCTTCAGACAGAATGTATGACTAAATTAGTGCAATATTTTCATGCAGAATGATTTTGAATTTTCGTCAAATATGTGGATTTGTACTGTCTTAGATTTCAAAATCGGAAATCGAAATCTTCATGCAGATTCCGAATTAACAAATTATGAAGCCTTTGTCATACCAGTTTAGCATTTCTATTAAACAATTCTGTTTTCCTGAGAAAACTATTGCCCATAAATAATATTTTCACATATTAAGGCTTGAAAGACGTATACAATCATGGCTTTATGTCGTACACATTCCCGTAAAAAAGCGTGTGCGAATATTGAAGCGATATTTCGCTTCTTCTAGTCGATTTAGTCTTCTCAAATGTCATTTTCTGATTTTGTCCTCGAAATGCGCGAAAAATTCGATTTACACTGCGATTGAAGTTCGATTTACACCGCAGTTAAAGTTCGATTTACACCGCGGTCTAAATCCGATTTACAACGCGGTTGAAATCAGCGAGATTTTGGCATTAACGGCCTACCATTATCATGTTTCTGACCCACAATAGGAGTCAGTATTATACAAGTGGATTTAAGGCCTCATTGCCCTTTGACCTCTGAGGCCGCAGGTTATAGTATAGGAAGAGGATATTCACGGCCCTTGACCTTTGACCTCAGAGACCGCAGGTCAAGGCCGCTATAGTTTCGGCACTTCCGGTCTCTATGTGGCCTGTTTTCCTTCGCAGTGATGCGGTCTGGCGGTGATGCGGTCATGGGGAGTAGCCTCCGCGGACAGAAAGTAGTCACAACAAGCAGCCAGAGGATGCTAGGTCCCCAGCCGAAATGGCAGCAATATTTTTTAGCGTTGTTGGTCTCAGGGGATATACATGAGGGAGGCAACTGCTGCTTCATAGGCGTTGGATGTGGAAGGGTCTTTCTGCCTTCCCAAGTTTTAAGATCAACTCAGAACGATTGACTGAAAGTTGATTGCTTCTGTGATATAGTTTCCATGCAGTGAAGCACCGAGAAGCATCCCCAAGTGACATCTCAAGGCATTATCTGCAAACCAAATTTGACGAGAAGCTGAAGGCATCAACCTGTTGCCCAGAAACCAAATTTTAAATTTGCCACCAGTTGTCGCCACCTGTAGGTGCAAGTGAGCGAAATGCAATCCCAAGCATCATCTCATGGCATGGTAGCCTACACATATTAGCCTATAGTATCTTCTACAGGGGGCCAATGATCGGCTGATGCAGCAACAACAGCATTTTCCCAGTTAGACGGCAGATTTTGAAATCAAAAACGAGGCCGCGCTATGTCATCAGTCAACTGACAGTCGCGTGGTTGTGTATGAAGATTGGGGTGGGTCTTATCTAATAGTGATCCAATGAAGATGCTCGTATTAGTTTAAAATGGCGGGGTCGAATGACCAATCACTGAACGGGAGACAGCTGGAACAGTACGTTGACACTGTCTGTTAATACAGGGGGCGTCGAAAGCAAATTCAAAGTGATACAGCCACTATCATTGCACTTTAGGTGAGGATCCAGGGGCCGCCCAGGCCCCAGATGCTCCTGGGGTCTATATCGCCGAAGAAGCGTTCTGAGCGATTTCTGGCGTCAATCAAAATCACTCTGCATTGAAGTGTATTTTTAGTTCTTTCCTAACCCTTTTACCATGAAAACGCAATCGATGGTTTTCTGCGATGCTGAATTACAAAAAATTGTGTATAGTATAGTACTTTATCCTAGGCACATCGTGTAGAAGTAACCGAGATGATGCATCGATAATGTATACCAAATTTTACATTGAGCATTTGAACAGTGTCAGAGATAGAGATCATTAATGATTTTACATAAATTAAAGATGGTTGCCCATCCTTCCCGTCACTCAGAGGAACTAATTCATTAATGCAAGTCTCTTCATACATCGATGCTGTAAATCAAGTTTCGTATAGAACATTTGAATGGTATCAGAGATAAACATCATTAAAGATTTTGAATAAATTAAAGATGGCCGCCGAGGTTTCCGCCCAATCAGAGAAACCAGATCTGTCATTCATCGTAAGTCTCTTGATGCATCAATGATGTATACCAAATTTTACACTGAGCACTCCAACGGAATCAGATATAGAGATCATTAATGATTTTGCCTAAATTAAAGATGGCCACCAAGGTTTTCAGTCAATCAGGTCCCAATTCAAAGTATCTGGATGTATCGATGATATATACCAACCTTCATATAAAACAATTGAATGGTAACTGAGATATGTAGGCTATCATTATCGATTTCGCATGAATTAAAGATGGCCTCCAGGGTTCCCAGCTAATCAGAAAAGCCTGTTTGGTAATTCGTTGAAAGTTGCTTGATGTATCGATGATGTATATCAAATTCCGTATTGAACAGTTGAATGGTTTCCGAGATATGGATCATTATCCATTTTGCATGAAATTAAAGATGGCTGCTAAGGTTCCCACCCAATCAGGTCCCAATTCTATAGGCTTCTGGTCCTTGACTAGGTAAATAAGCATACCAAATTTGGAATTCATCAGCGGAACAGTTTTCCGGCTATCTCGCTCACGAACGCACGTACCGCCAGACGGACGTACAAGATGATGACAATACCCCATGGCCAAAATTGGCCGAGGGGTAAAAACATGGGTCTGTGCCTGATAAATTTTAAGCCTTTTGGGGTTGCAACTCATTCATAGAAAGCTCCCTGTACATGAACAACTGCACTGACAACTGCATGCCATCATCTGTCAGTCTGAAGACCGGCAAGGTTGAATTCAGTTCAATTCAGGAAATTGATCATATGCACAGTGTGCACCCAAACATTAGGAACACAGTTGTAATTAATATAGTAATATACATGTGTGGACACAAATGATTCGTGTAGAAGCTTCAGGGTAGATCATATGATGTGCAATACAATTATTTGTTAGCAAAATTGAAGGAAATGTTGTCCTTCATTTAAGATGACACGAAATTCAAAAATCAGGGATTCAGTACTGCGGGGATTTCCCCGCCAGTTATTTCACATTATACTTCTGAAATAAAATATGGTTCATGCAAAAGCTTTAGGGTAAATCATATGATGTGGAATAGAATGATTTCATATAGCAAAATTGAAGGCCCATTTTGACTGGAACGGACAAGAAGAAGAGAAACTCAGTGGTGCCACCTTCAGGCAGATGTTGCTGAAATGCAATACGGACTGGCGTCCTGTTGCAAGGAATGCGTATTCCGAATTTCGGAATAATCCAACACAGCATTAGGAAGTTATCGCTTCGAAGAGATGTACACGGAAAAAAAATCTATTTTGACCCAGCGGCGCCACCTTCAGGCCGATGTTGCTGAAATGCAATACGGACTGGCCTCTTGTCGCAAGGAATGCGAATGCTGAATTTCGGAAGAATCCAACAAAGCGTTAGGAAGTTATCGCTTCGAACAGACATGCACGGACGTACACGAACATCCACGGACTCAAAAGAAGCAAGAACCAGTGGCGCTACCTTCAGGCAGATGTTGCTGAAATGTAATACGGACTGGCGTCTTGTCACAAGGAATGCGTATTCTAATTTTGGAAGAATCCAACAAAACTTTAGGAAGTTATCACTTCGAACAGACATGCACGGACGTACACGGACATCCACGGATGCAAAGAAGCAAGAACTAGTGGCGCCACCTTCAGGCAGATGTTGCTGAAATGTAATACAGACTGGCATCTTGTCGCAAGGTATGCATATTCCGAATTTCGGAAGAATCCAACAAAGCGTTAGGAAGTTATCACTTCGAACAGACGTACACGGACATTCACGGATACGAAGAAGCAAGAACTAGTGGCGCCACCTTCAAGCAGATGTTGCTGAAATGCAATACGGACTAGTGTCTTGTCGCAAGGAATGCGTATGCCGAATTTCGGAAGAATCCAACTAAGCGTTAGAAAGTTATCGCTTCGAACAGACATGCACGGACGTACACGGACATCCACATATGCAAAGAAGCAAGAACTAGTGGCGCCACCTTCAGGCAGATGTTGCTGAAATGCAATACGGACTGGCGTCTTGCCGCAAGGAATGCATATTCCGAATTTCGAAAGAATCCAACAAAGCGTTAGGAAGTTATCGCTTCGAACAGACATGGACGGACATGGACGGACATCCACGGACACAAAGAAGCAAGAACCATTTTAAAGTCCCCGGCCGCGTTGCGGCGGGGGACAAATACGTGGCGAGCCGGGGAAATTCTCCGGCAATCTTCAGGGGCGAGAGGGGCCCCTAGCGGACCGATTGGGTCGAGAGAGGCGTCAAAGTGAAGCGCTCCTCCAGCGCGATCAAGTCATGGGTGGGTGCATGTAAAATTAGGATTTGTCCCAAAAATACAAAAAGCGGAACACGGACTTTACCCCTACCAACCCCTATCAACCATGAAAATGCAAATGCAATAAATGCAATACGGACTGGCGTCCTGTTGCAAGGAATGCGTATTCCGAATTTCAGAATAATCCAACACAGCATTAGGAAGTTATCGCTTCGAAGAGATGTACACGGAAAAAAAATCTATTTTGACCCAGCGGCGCCACCTTCAGGCCGATGTTGCTGAAATGCAATACGGACTGGCCTCTTGTCGCAAGGAATGCGAATGCTGAATTTCGGAAGAATCCAACAAAGCGTTAGGAAGTTATCGCTTCGAACAGACATGCACGGACGTACACGAACATCCACGGACTCAAAAGAAGCAAGAACCAGTGGCGCTACCTTCAGGCAGATGTTGCTGAAATGTAATATGGACTGGCGTCTTGTCACAAGGAATGCGTATTCTAATTTTGGAAGAATCCAACAAAACTTTAGGAAGTTATCACTTCGAACAGACATGCACGGACGTACACGGACATCCACGGATGCAAAGAAGCAAGAACTAGTGGCGCCACCTTCAGGCAGATGTTGCTGAAATGCAATACGGACTGGCCTCTTGTCGCAAGGAATGCAAATGCTGAATTTCGGAAGAATCCAACAAAGCGTTAGAAAGTTATCGCTTCGAACAGACATGCACGGACGTACACGGACATCCACATATGCAAAGAAGCAAGAACTAGTGGCGCCACCTTCAGGCAGATGTTGCTGAAATGCAATACGGACTGGCGTCTTGCCGCAAGGAATGCATATTCCGAATTTCGAAAGAATCCAACAAAGCGTTAGGAAGTTATCGCTTCGAACAGACATGGACGGACATGGACGGACATCCACGGACACAAAGAAGCAAGAACCATTTTAAAGTCCCCGGCCGCGTTGCGGCGGGGGACAAATACGTGGCGAGCCGGGGAAATTCTCCGGCAATCTTCAGGGGCGAGAGGGGCCCCTAGCGGACCGATTGGGTCGAGAGAGGCGTCAAAGTGAAGCGCTCCTCCAGCGCGATCAAGTCATGGGTGGGTGCATGTAAAATTAGGATTTGTCCCAAAAATACAAAAAGCGGAACACGGACTTTACCCCTACCAACCCCTATCAACCATGTCCAAAAGGGCTAATATCGGTCCCTGGACTTATCAGGGCCTGCCTATGAAGTCATGGATGGGTGCATGTAAAATGAGGATTTGTCCCCGAAATTATAAAAACGGAACACGGACTTTAGCCCTACACAAATTTTGGGCTAATATCGGTCACCCAGCTTATCGGGGCCTGCCTATGAAGTCATGGGTGGATGCATGTAAATTGAAAATTTGTTCCCGAAAATATAAAAAGCGGGACACGGACTTTACCCCTACAATAGGGGAAACCCCTATCAACCATATTCAAAAGGGCTAATATCGGTATCCGGGCTTATCGAGGCCTGCATATCAAGCCTTGGGTGGGTGTATGTAAAATGAGGATTTGTCCCGAAAATATAAAATGCGAAACACGTACATTTGCATCTATACGGGAAAAATGCCTGTATGGGATATGGGGGTGGTCATTTTTTTCTTCTTTTCTTGTGGGTTTTACTATGGGTTGTGGATCTTGTTTTCTTCGTTTCACCACGTAAAACACGATGGGAAGAGTCTCGGAGCTAAGCGGTGAAATTTTTCGAAAAGTTCACGGAGGTTTGGATAGGCCCATAGGCCTACTGGCTCAGTGGATAGGTCCATACTGGGCAATTCACACATGTTCATTGCGATATGGGTTGTGGGGTCTTGTTTTTCATGTCTCACCACGTAGAACACGATGGGTGGGTTCCCGAAGCTAAGCGGTGAAATTTTTCGAAAAGTTCACGGAGGTCTGGATAGGCCCATAGGCCTACTGGCTCAGTGGATAGGTCCATACTGGGCAATTCACACATGTTCATTGCGATATGGGTTGTGGGATCTTGTTTTTCACGTCTCACCACGTAGGACGCCATGGGCTAAGCGGTGAATTTTTTTGAAAAAGTCACTGCGCGCATGCGTAGTGTGTAAATAGTGCTGGGTGGACGTTTTGGGGTCTAGGTGAGCCCCTAGTGGTCCGATGGTGTCGTAGGGGTCTTATTTTAAAGCTCTCGTGGAGCGGCTGATGGATCGTCCGTTTTCAATATTCTGCACATGCGCAGTCTGGCCGTAGTATAGAAAGCAGGCATTTTGAGGTGCATAGGGGTGTGTTTGGTGTAGAGATGGGCCACTATTGGTCCAAATGGGTTGTGGGAGGTATCAAAGTGAAGCTTTTGTGGGGTAGAGTCAGAATGGTGTGTTTTTCATTGCAAGTTGCGTCGATCTGCGCATGCGCAGTTGGGTGTAGTAAGTAAAGTGGTGATTTTGGGGGAGCGTGGGGGCACGAATGTGTCGTGGGATGTGTAATTTTGTAGCTCTCGGGATGTAGTCCCTGATATGATGGATGTCCACAGCATCTGTGACGTCATCAGTACGAGTAGTAGCGAAAGTACATGTACATGTACTGTGTGCATGTCCATGTACATATACTCTGCGCATGCCCATGTATTCTTTGCATATTCCTGTACATGTACTATGTGCCTATACATGTACTATGTGCCTGTACATGTAATCTGTCCATGTACATATACTCTGCCATTGAGGGAGCAACACAATATCATGGTAATATATATATATCACGGTGATGTAGCGTTAGTCAACTTACCTGGCTAGTACTTCACACATTTATCGTTGTGAATTGTTGAGTGATTCTTAATTGTAAGAAATTACATGTAGTTTGTCAGTATTTATATTCTTATTTTAGTTTTTCTCTTATTTTGATACCAGTGATTACATTAACACCAAGAACGATATTGTTGTTGCCGTTCAACATCGGTTTAACGCTTATATCGGGCCGTATTCAAGGTAATCGACACAAGCATTGGATAGAAATATTATAGAATACCTGTCCCGTATTATACAATATCTGTCCTGTATTATACCATATTCGCCCTCTATTATACCATATCTGTGCTGTATTATACCATATCTGTGCTGTATCATACAATATCTGTCCTGCATTATACCATATCTGTGTTGTATTATACAATATATGTCCTGTATTATACCATATCTGTCCAATATTATACAATATCTGTCCTGTATTGTCAAATATCTGTCCTATATTATACCATATCTGCCAAGTATTATACCTTATCTGTGCTGTATTATACAATATCTGTCCTGTATTGTACCATATATGTCCTGTACTATACCATATATGTGCTGCGTTATACAATATATGTCCTGTATCATACAATATATGTGCTGTATTATACCATATCTATGATGTATTATACAATATCTGTCCTGTATTGTACCAAATCTGTGCTGTATTATACAATATATGTCCTGTATTATACAATGTCTGTCCAGTATTATACCAAATCTGTGCTGTATTATACCTTATCTGTGCTGTATTATACCATATGTCCTGTGCTGTACCATATATGTCCTGTACTATACAATATATGTTCTTTTACTATAAAATATTTGTCCTCTATTATACCATATCTGTCATGCATTATACCATACCTTTGCTGTATTATCTCATATCTGCCCTGCACTATACCAAATCTGTTCTGTATTATACCATATCTGTCCTGAATTATACGATATCTGTCCTGTGTTATAAAATATCTGTCCTGTATTATACCAAATCTGTCCTGTATTGTTCCATATTTGTCCTGTATTATACCATATATGTTCTGTATTATACCAATCTGTGCTGTATTATACAGTATCTGTCCTGTATTATACCAAATCTGTGCTGTATTATACCATATCTGTCCTGTATTGTACCATATGTCCTGTGCTGTACCATATATGTCCTGTATTATACTATATATGTTCTGTATTATACATTATCACATTTCAGAGTAAATTGTAGGGTTTTGATTGGCTAGTTACCCTAGTGCCTCAGACCATATTGCAAGTCTCCGTTGGCCACCGTTGGTATACCCATTCAGATTTCTCGTATACCAATGTTGTCGAGGACGCGCGTGCTCATATACCAACACCTGCAGACAAAGACTGTTTCAGACGAATTTGTCTGTGCAAGTTTGTATGGGCGAGATCTGCCACTGGAACAAGTTGTGGGAGGCAAATTGCGTATTTGTGGATGAAGATAAGAAGTAAATTATCATCGAAAGCTTTATATGCCACATAAACAGGAACGTCAGAAAAGTATTTCATCAAGTTCATTTGTTCATCGCGGAACAGATCGAAAAGGAATCAACGCTACCTGTCCGACTCGTGATGTTTTACGCTGTTCAACGTTGAGTTATATTCCTATTTTTTTCTTTTGGGTTGGTGGTATATGTTAAACCAACCAGGAAAATAGCTGTTCAATGTGATAAATTTGCTATACCATGCTTTTGCTTAGGTATACAGGCTGGTATTTCGTCTCAAAGATAAATATTTTCACTCGCCCTGCGGATTCGTGAAAATATAAATCTTCTCAACGAAATACCACCCTGTATACCCATGCAAAAGCATGGTATATGTACTATGATTGTCTTTTTGAATTTGGTGCTAATACTGTTATATGGAATATGGAATAGGTCTTTGGATTATGGACGCGGATATTCTTTAATGGACGACGGCTGGATTATGAATGACGGACTAGACGCTTGTAATTATAATATTTACCCTCTATTATACCATATCTGTGCTGTATTATGCTATATCTGTCCTGAATTATACCATATCTGTGCTGTATTATACAATATCTGTCCTGTGTTATACAATAGCTGTCCAGTATTATACCAAATCTGTGCTGTATTATACCTTATCTATGCTGTATTATAACATATGTCCCGTATTGTACCATATGTCCTGTACTATACAATATATGTGCTGTATTATACATTATCACATCAGAGCAAATTGTAGGGATCTGATTGGTTGATTGGCCTAGTGTATCAGACCGTATTGCAAGTCTCAGTTGACCGCAGTTGGTATACCAATTGAGAATTCTCGTACACCAATGCTGTCGAGGACGCCCGTGCTCTGATACCAACACAGCCAAGGACGCGCGTGTAACACCTGCAGACAAAGACTGTTTCAGACGAATTTGTCTGCGCGAGTTTGTGCGCGTGAGTATCGGTTCTGCGACAAATTGTGTGAGGGAAATTGCATATTTGCGGACGAAGATAAGAAATAAATTATCATTGGAAGCTTTCTATACCACATAAACATGAACGACAGAATGTCAGCTAAGTATTTCATCCAGTTTATTGCTCATCGCGAAACAGATGAAAAGAGATCATCGCTGCATGTCAGTAGCGATATTTTTACGTTTGGACGTTGATCTTTCTGTCAGGTTGGTGATATGTTACACCAACGAGGAAAATGACTCTTCAATGTGATAAATTCGTTATACCAGTCGTTTGCGTGGGTATACAGTCTGGTATTTCGTCTCGAAAATAAATATTTTCACTCGCCCTTCGGGCTTGTGAAAATATTTATCTTCTCGACGAAATACCAGAGTGTATACCCACGCAATAGCCTGGTATAACTTATAATATTTGTCCTCCATTATACCATATCTGTCATGCATTATACCATATTTTTGCTGTATTATACCATATCTATCCTGCATTATACCAAATCTGTGCTGTATTGTACCATATCTGTCCTGAATTATACCAGATCTGTGCTGTATTATACAATATCTGTCCTGTGTTATACAATATCTGGCCTGTATTATACCAAATCTCTCCTGTGTTGTACAATATTTGCCCTGTATTATGCAATATATGTTCGGTATTATACCAAATGTGTGCTGTATTATACAGTATCTGTCCTGTATTATACCAAATCTGTGCTGTATTATCCATATCTGCCCTGTATTGTACCATATCTGTCCTGTATTATACAATATCTGTTCTGTATTATACAATATTTGCCCTCTATTATACCATATTTTTGCTGTATTATACCATATCTGTGCAATATTATAAAATATCTGTCCGGTATTATACAAAATCTGTGCTGTGATATACAATATCTATCCAGTATTATACCAAATCTGTGCTGAATTATACCATATCTGTGCTATATTATACAATATCTGTCCTATGTTTGAAATATCTCTCGAGTATTATACCAGATATGTCCTGTATTGTACCATATATGTTCTGTATTATACAATATATGTTCTGTATTATACCAAATCTGTGCTGTATTATACAGTATCTGTCCTGTATTATACCAAATGTGCTGTATTATACCATATCTGTCCTGTTTTGTACCATATATGTCCTGTATTATACAATATATGTTCTTTATTATACAATATCTGCCCTCTATTATACCATATCTGTGCTGTATTATACCATATCTGTGCTGTATTATACAATATCTGTGCTATATTATATCATATGTCCTATATTGTACCATATATGTCCTGTACTATACAATATATGTTCTCGAAGCTCCGACTGGAGGGGTTGGGTTGTGGAAATAACGTCAGTCTGCACATGCGGAGTCGTTGAGTAGTAGAAAAAGGACAGTTTTGGAAGTGCGTAAGGGCACTATATGTCATCTGGGGGTGAATATTTCATCCAAGTACAGCGTATGGTGGTTGTCCTGAATAAGAACACGTTCAGCAATGTTCATATAGTTTATTATCCCCAATGTTACATCTTAACCAGGCTGGGGGAGCCGCCCTGGTATGTTTATTATGTTCACAGAAAAAGCAAGTTGAGATATCGAACACCATATTTTGTTATTTAACGCACCGTCACATTACATACAAGTGTTTACAGAGCTCAAATCAACGATCAGCATGTAGACATATAGAGTATGTACGGCATGTTATGGTATTCATCAGTGCCTATCGGGGATGAATCCGTTCATTCGAGAGGGGAGATTGATCAGTTTAGCCACGAAGAACGTAACATTCGTGACCCTCTCCACTGTCCACTTGGCATTGGGGCGTTGGCATTGTGCCAATTCCAAGGGATCCACGGTGTCCAGTTTCTCCAGCACCGTCTCTAGCGACGCCCGGTTAATGATGGTGAAAGGATGGTCGTACACTTGGTTGTTGGTACTGGAATAGAAATAGCGCAGTTGATCCGTCATCCTATGGCGTAGGATGTACCCGTAAGCGACATAAAATTTGAAGGCCGTAGGTTGGTCATTGAAGATGGCTTCCACGTAGCTACGTAGACGGGCGAGGTCGGTCAGTTGGAAATTGTAAATATCTTGAATAGGGCGATGACGGTGGAAACATTGCCGTATCATGGGCCAATGGCGCTGATAGATGTCACTCACTGGATGGTCTTCGTGTAACAGATCGCTAGGAACATTTATCGGTTCGTCCGCGAAGTGTACTTTACCCTCCACGTCGTACAAAATCTGGCCCAAGGTCTTGTCGTCGGAATTTGACTGTTGAATTAGGGCGACATCATCATCGGCCCTCGTGCGATGGATGGAAGTTCCCGCTGTCTCGATACTGGTGCCTACGGGCTCCTCTACCTGCAAACGTGGCTGCGGAACAGGATGTCGTGTGCGCTGGTGTCGCAGCAACTGACTGGTCAGTTTGAAAAGCCGACCATATTCCTCGCACGGACGCTTGGTTGGCCCATGAATTGAACGTTCATGGCGCTGTACATGATCCGGGCGCTGAAACGACAGTGTACATATCGTACAGCTATACCGGGCGGCTCCGTCGTGCTTGGTAGCCTCATGGTGGCACAAGTCGTGCAAACGAGTGAATGATTTCGAGCACGTAGTACAAGTGAACATCTTTGTGGTTGACAGAGTATCTGATGAAACGGCCAGGCCGCTTTCCTTTTATAGCACGCTAGCTGGTGATCTATTTTAGCACACTCAGTTCACCAACCCCCAAGTCGAGGTACTGGTGTACGACTGAACCGCATTGCGCGCGTGTGTGTGTGTGTGTGTATGTGTGGGCAGTGGATTTTACATCCGGGGCCTTGTCAACATCCGGGTTTCCCAGTGGGGTTTTCCCGTCGTTCCTCCGTCTTCCATCCGGGTACTGTGGTTTTACATCCGGGTCCTCATCTTACATCCGGGGTTTTTCATGTTTACTGTCACGTGACCGGATATGACCTTTAACCATTGACATGAGCTAAATTGAGTTTTGACCACTGACAGGCTAAATTGGTTCTTATTGACCTACTTCCGACAGAGGCGCCACCTGTCTTGTGACAACTTTCGGTTCCGGTCACGTGACCTGAAGTGATCTTTAAGCCCCTGACCTTTGTTAATATTCGGTATCGCATGCGCAGGGGTCAAAGGTCACTTCGGATCACGTGACCGGAACCGAAAGTTGTCACAAGACAGGTGACGCCCCCTGTCGGAAGTAGGTCAATAAGAACCAATTTAGCCTGTCAATGGTCAAAAGAGTCAATTTAGCCTTTACATCTTGTCAATGGTTAACGGTCATTTCCGGTCATGTGACAGTAAACATGGAAAAACCCAGATGTAAGATGAGGACCCGGATGCAAATCCACAGTACCCGGATGGAAGACGGAGGAACGACGGGAAAAACTCACTGGGAAACCCGGATGTTGACAAGGTCCCGGATGTAAAATCCACTGCCCACACATACACACACACACACACGAGCGCGCGCGCAATGTGGCTCAGTCGTACACCAGTACATCTCGGTCCTCGACTTTGGGATAGTTGAACTGAGTGTGCTAAAAATAGATCACCAGCTAGTGTGCTAAAAATAGATCACCAGCTAGCGTGCTATAAAAGGAAAGCGGAAAGCGGCCTGGCCGTTTCAACAGACACTCTGTCAACCAACACGATGTTCACTTGTACTACGTACTCGAAATCATTCACTCGTCTGCACGACTTGCGCTGCCATGAGGCTACCAAGCACGACGGAACCGCCAGGTATAGCTGTACGATATGTACACTGCCGTTTCAGCGCACGGATCATTTACAGTGCCATGAACGTTCAATTCATGGGCCACCCAAGCGTCCATGCGAGGAATGTGGTCGGTTTTCAAACTGAACAGTCAGTTGCTGCGACACCAACGCACACGACAACGTGTTCCGCAGCCACGTTTGCAGGTAGAGGAGCCCATAGGCACCAGTATCGAGACAGCGGGAACTCCCACCCACCGCACGAGGGCCGATGATGATGTCGCCCTAATTCAACAGTCAAATTCCGACGACAAGACCTTGGGCCAGATTTTGTACGACGTGGAGGGTAAAGTACACTTCGCGGACGAACCCATAAATGTTCCTAGAAATCTGTTGCACGAAGACCATCCAGTGAGTGACGTATATCAGCCCCATTGGCCCATGATACGGCACTCTTTCCACCGTCATCGCCCTATTAAAGATATCTACAATTTCCGACTGACCGACTCGCCCGTCTATGCAGCTACGTGGAATCCATCTTCAATGACTAACCTACGGCCTTCAAATTTTATGTCGCTTTCGGGTATATCTTACGCCATAAGATGACTGATCAACTGCGCTATTTCTATTCCAGTGCCAACAATTAAGTGTACGACCATCCTTTCCACATCATTAACCGGGCGTCGCTAGAGACGATGCTAGATAAACTGGGCACCGTGGATCCCTTGGAATGGGAACAACGCCAACGCCCCAACACCAAGTGGACAGTGAAGAGGGTCACCAATGGGGACCGATATTAGCCCTTTTGGAGATGGTTGATAGGGATTTCCCCCTATTGTAGGGGTAAAGTCCGTGTTCCGCTTCTTATATTTTTGGGGACAAATCCTCATTTTACATGCACCCACCCATGACTTGATAGGCATGCCCCGATAAGCCCAGAGACCGATATTAGCCCTTTTGGACATGGTTGATAGGGGTAAAGTCCGTGTTCCGATTTTTATATTTTCGCGACAAATTCCAATTTTACATGTACCCGTTATCCCACCCAACCTCTCTCAGCAGGCCCCGATAAGCCGGAGACCGATATTGGCCCTTTTGGACATGGTTAATATGGGTTTCCCCCTATTGTAGGGGTAAAGTCCGTGTTCCGCTTTTTATATTTTCGGGACAAATCCTAGTTTTACATGCACCCACCCATGACTTCCTCGCCCCGGAGGGGCTTTTCACTTTGACACCTCACTCGACCCAATCGGTCCTCTAGGGGCCCCTCTCGCCCCTGGAGATTGCCGAAGAATTTCCCCCGGCTCCTCACGTATTTGGGACTACTTTCTGTCCTCGGAGGCTTCTCTCCACGACCGCATCACCGTCAGACCGCATCACCGCGGAGGAATACAGGCCACATAGAGACCGGAATTGCCGAAACTATAGTGGCCTTGACCTGCGGTCTCAGAGGTCAAAGGTCAAGGGCCGTGAATATCCTCTTCCTATACTATAACCTGCGGCCTCAGAGGTCAAGGGTCAATAAGACTTTAAATCCACTGTACATACTACTGGGGTCAAATGCCCTTTCTGACGTGTTCCTGCCTCAAGTCGATCTCTCAGATACCAAAGCTGCATGTATTCTTATTAAATTTCACCATGGCGACCATAGGACCAAACGTCCCCAGCCACCATTGGGCATTTAATGCCCCTTTTGATCGCCCACGGCCCTAGCCAACTTTACATGGCTTCGTTCGTTCCTACTCAGCTATGCTTCCTCTTATTGAGTTTACATGTACATTCCGGGACCACAAGGTTCCATGGGCCGCACGGCTCGATCAGGCAATAAAACAACCCCTCCCCCCTCTCTAACCTCTACTTTTACCTAGTTTGGCAAATAAATTGATCGCCATGAGGAGCTGATGTGTCTGATCGCCATGAGGAGCTGATGTGTCTGCAATCACAGATCAATTGCTCATCATTTTTAACACTGTAAGGGCCCATTTACGCGGCACGACATGACAACGACATCTACGCGTTAGGCCGGTTTCACATCGAACGCGGTGAAGCAGCGCGGGTGACGCGAAAAAAAAAGCTTGAACACCGCACGTGACGCGGGGAAGCGGTGAAGACGGGTCACAGTGACTTGGGTGGCAGGGGGTGTCTTCGTCGATTTCATACACCACATGACTGTAGATTTCCTAAAAATGCTTTCTATACGCCCTACATCGATATACATACCCCTCCTCTACTAGATCTTCGTCTCTAATGACAGACGGAGATCTAGTAGAGGAGGGGTATGTAGATGGATGTAGGGCGTATAGAAAGCATTTTTATGACATCTGCTGTCATTGTGGTGTATGAAAAAATGGGAAATAATTATATTCTTGCAAAAAATATATATATAATCACAACAACAACAACATCGTCGAAGACACCCCCTGCCACCCAAGTCACTGTGAGACGGGTGACGCGAATGCGAATGTCCAGTTCGCATTTTCAAACTCGTCGCTCGCCTCAGCTGCCACGCGGCAATTTCGATATTGACCAATCACAGTCCTGCTATGTTTGACATCACAACGTCTTTTGACAAGAATAAGCAAAAAATGTTCTTCATCGATCTCGTTCATTTTGTTTGGCCCACCTCATAATGCAGCTGCGTTTGCCGCCCGCATTTGGTGTGAAACACCTAAAGCGGAGGAGCGGCAAAATTCACTAAGCCAATTCGTCTGTAGACTCGTACCTAGCCCTCAACTCACACGCACCGTTGGGGTCTAGTTAGCGGCAGGCATTTTGTATTCTCTGATTGGCTGAATTACCGGTCTAAATCTAGACCGGTAAATAGACCAATGTCAATATGTGTTGTTGTTGTTGTTCGTGTGTATCTAGTGACCAGTACTCGTCTATGGTGCGATAAAGGGCCTTGAGCGCTACGGCCACCAATCCACCAAGTATTATATAGATCCTTTGTAAGATTTGATGTCGAGCGATGAGCGATTATGGTAGGTTTCCTAAATAAAGCCCTCGCTTCTACGACTACCACGACGTCCAGCAAGACGGTACATCTTCGGAAAATTTATGACCTATTCCAAGGTTCTTAGCGTGACATGTTCATGATCAGGTCAGGGGATTTGCAGCTTTTCTGTTCTTCATTCAATACATAGTACTGTTCACACGCCCTATGTGTACGTTTGTTGCTAACATTATGCAAGTTTTGTTGTTAAAAAAGTAAAACTGAACGTACTTGTAGGCCTACTCGTCTGAAGCAGCAGATATTATAAATTTAGTTGACCTAGATTCTGCATTGAAGATCAACCATTGAAACGCGGAAAACAACGAATTACGTCAATTATACAGTATTTTCGCCTTCATGTTGTCTGATCGTACTAGTCTTGTTTATCTGATGATGCTAAACAATAATGATCTTGTGAAGAGCTGTGAACTTTGGATAGGCCTAGGTCATAAATTTTCTGAAGATGTACCATTTTGCCGACGTCCAAACAAGCATGGAGGGGCATTGTGGGTGGAGAATACCATGGGCCAATCACTGTGCAGTGCTGATTTAAAATGCCTGCCGATAACTAGTCTCCATAGAGCGATAGCGAATTGGAGCTGGGTACGAGTCTAATTCGTCTGCGCCGCTTGTCGCGTCCGGTGTGAAAAGGGCCTTATTGATTCGTCGACGTGCTGCAGCGAAAACGCGTTGACATAGCCCTGATTCTAATTTTGCCACGCGTCAAAAATGTCGTTCTGGTATCGTCGCGACAGGACGCGTGCTGTGAGTGCTATTTTTAAGACGTGGTTGTCGCTGTCGAGACGCGTGCTATGGAAATGAACCTTAGGGATGGGATGATTGTGAGAGTATTATCCTCCCAGATATTCTATTTTATCCCTGGGACTGCATAGCTACAAAACAAACCATAATATACTCAGAGGCCGCTATCCGGAACATGTTGGAATTCTAGCATTGTTCACTTTGAAATCTCAACCCTCTATATAAGTAAACTATTTGCAGGCGAATTTCATGCAATCTGAGGCGGGAAATATAAAGCCGAAAAGATTAAATAAATAATAAAAAAATAAAAAAAATAAAACCGAAAAGATTTTGAGGGCAGATGAAAATGCAATATATGCTGCAGCGAATCGACCTAGACATTTTCCTGGCTCTATTAATAGAGCCTAAGATGAGGTTCCATGCTCTAATGAGTTCACGTCATCTCGGCCCATCTAATACCGGTTTTGTTTTTCTATAAATATGAATATCTGAAAAACACGGTTAACAGTGCGTTGCTGTGTAGGCATATTGATGCATCTTTTCAACTATGGCTACTATAGGTATACATAATTCAGTTTTATCAGTGAACATCAAGAGCAGACATTGAATACAACACTGCACTCCATACGAATCAAACTTAAGGCAAGAAATAAGCAATTACTGAAATCCCACACAGATAACATACCTACATAAGGTTTAGAAAGAACTCTCTAGATCAACATATGCAAATGAGGCAAACTGAACTCGAACAAAAATATTGTCTGTTCACACAGTGGCCCAATAACCCAAGTTACTCGCTAGATAATGTACCGGTACAGACAAGACAACGGAGCTGGACTTATGTTAGGCATATATGCTTTACAGATAATTGCATGTTATTTTCTTATATTATGTTGAACATAGGAAACCAACCACCTCAAGAAATTCTGACGACACCCATGAGTTTATGTAATATGCACATACCGTGAAGCTGTAAGCAGGATACACTGGTCTAAAGCACAAAGGATACATCCACCAAACCGGACTCAAAGATGACAAGGCGAGGATTACACCTCTAGCTGTACCGGATGCATTAGAACGTCCCTGTGTTGATCGAAAAAATAAGTCCTGATTTGGTACAACTTCTATATTGCTGAACGAATCTTGAGATAGATCCTCCAGCCTTCACTCAATTGAAGAGTGGGGAGATCTGGGACACTATTTCTGTGACGTCACATTATTTCACATCCTGTCCAAAGTATTTAGTTGTGCAAACCAATGCGTGCCATGCACCAACCTGGGAAGAATACCCATGCAATTCCACAGTGTTAAAGACATCAAACCGAGTGTGTTATGATGTGGAGACGATTTCAGCGCATTTTGGGGGGTGACTTGGGACAGTGTCTAGTCCTTGAGCTACAAGGGGTCACCTTGCACCCCCCACTACAGACCGAAACTATGTGTTTTATGTACTTTAGGACATGTCAAATAAGAAACGACTTGTTAACAGTCGATAAACTGGAACTCACTAACCCTTTAATCACTTTGAAATTACACCTTTGAAATTAAAAAGTGACAATAGGGGGTAGGGTTACAAGAATAGTCTTATCTTCCATAATTATTATCCAATCTTTATAATGTTGGTCACATATTATTCAGCGTTGATTGCTGCATCAAATATTTACAAGATACGATTACTTTTTGTTGGGTATGACGTCACACAGGGACCACACATACAACAGTAGGAGTAGTAGCGAAAGCGGACATTTTGGGGGTGCGTGAGGGTGTGTTTGAGCGATTGAGGGGCCATTCTTGGTCCGAATGCGTCATGTGAGGTGTCAAAGTGAAGCACTCGGTGTGTAGACCATGACTTGAGGGATGTCCACGTCATCTGTGACGTCACTGGTCACGTCATCAGTAGGAGTAGTAGCCAAAGTGGGTATTTTTAGGGTGTGAAGGAAGGTGTTTGGATAGAGATGGACCATCCGTGGTCCAAATGGACCATGTGCGGTGTCATCTTGTAGCTCTCTGCATGTAGACGACGAATGGTATGGTTTTTGTTGGAAGTTACATCGTGCTACTCATGCTCAGTTGGGCAGTAGTAAGGAAAGATGCCATTTTGGACGTGGACAATCAAGGGACCCATGTTTGGTCCAAATCCAAATGGACCGGTTCGGGTATCCTAGTGAAGCTTCCATGTTTTATTGGAAGTCGCACCAATCTGCGCATGCGCAGTTGAGGTGTAGTAAGTGTGGACAGTGCTACGCTACATTGTCTCCCATTGATCAGTAGGATTCTTCCATAGAATAGTACATTAGAGTTATCGCCATTTACTTCGCTCTTTCTGTTTGTGAAACACGAATCTATAGGTGTTGTACCATGTTAATAGGATCAGTCTAGCATCTGTACCACCCTAGGGTCGAGTGTTTATTGTCCCGTGTATCTCCGCAGAAAATCAACAAACAAAATGGCGGCTCCACGATGGTGTGGGGACGCCCTTTCCACATCACGGCGTCGATCCTAACCATAGCGCCATCTGCACACACTGACGCAAGGGAGACAACTCGTGTGGACCAAGGGTATGGAAATAGCCGTGTTGGAGCTAGGGGAGCCACTAATGGACCAATGGGGTCGAGTGAGGTATCAAAGTGAAGCATTCGTGAAGGGGCATCTTAATGGGCTGGGTGTGGGGTTGAAATATAGGCATTCTGCACATGCGCGGTGGCTCAAGGGTATGAAAATAGCCGTTTTGGGATGTAGGGGAGCCCCTAATGGTCCAATGGGGTCGAGTGAGGTATCAAAGTGAAGCATTCGTGAAGGGGCATCTAATGGGCTGGGTGTGGGGTTGAAATATCGGTATTCTGCGCATGCGCGGTGGCCCAAGGGTATGAAAATAGCCGTTTTGGTATCTAGGGTAGCCCCTAATGGTCCAATGGGATCGAGTGAGGTATCAAAGTGAAGCATTCGTGAAGGGGCATCTGATGTACTGGGTGTGGGGTTGAATTAGGGTCATTCTGCGCATGCGCGGTGGCCCAAGGGTATGAAAATAGACGTTTTGGTATCTAGGGGAGCCAATAATGGTCCGATGGAGTATTATGAGGTATCAAAGTGAAGCCTAGGTGAAGGGGGTATTTGATGGCTGGGTGGGTGCATGTAAAATTTTTCCTGAAAAAAAAAATACGGAACACGGACCTTATCGAAAAACCTGGGAAAATGCCTATATGGGGTATGGGGGTATATAGGTCGCCGGGCTTAACGGGGCTTGCCTATCAATAGAGTTATCTCCCCCTAGTTCCAGGATGGATGCATGTAAAAATTTTCCTGAAAAAATACGGAACACGGACTTTATTTTAAATTACGTGAAAATGCCTATATGGGGTATGGGGGGTATAGGACCATCCTGGAAAACCT